>BMAV01018189.1:574432-600015 GCA_019973955.1 Trichonephila inaurata madagascariensis
TGAACTAGAATTTTTGAAAAATTCACATTATTTTCAGAGTTACCATCCATTGAAATAATTATCGGCGTTTTTTTCTTAAAATTGCTCCCCTCTGCTGTCGTAAAATATGGATAAACCCACTTCTAAGTTATAAATTTCAAAAATTCTAGTTCCGCCTCTATACTGAGGTCTGAGCTATATACAGGCAAAATATTATTATAATAGAAGTATTTTTCACAAAATGAGAATATTTTGAAAATGGGTCCTTTTATGTTCATTTTTTTTGTCAAAATATTGTACTTAAATAATTATTTACTGCAATAATATCCTTAAAACAATTTTATATACATTTTCTAATCTAAGTGACACTAAATATCATAAATATTATCCATTTATACGCTTTTGCAAAATCACGGTTCCAAACGTAGTTGGATACCTTAACATAACATTCATAAATTTAATCAATTGTTATACTGAAGCCTTAAAATTCTAAACACAAACTTCTAAGAAGAATGAATATGAGAATTGAAAACCAGGACTTCGAACCAGAACTGAACCGAAAACTGGAAAAAAACTCATTATTTTGGACTTAATGAAAACCGGAACGGAACCGAAAAAAAATATTGGTTTATTTCGGTTCGATATATCTTCAGTCGTTTTGTTACTGTAACCAACTTATCAATACGTTCTAATTTAATGCCAACTTTTTTATATGATTATCATTACATGTACATTATATTTCTCGATTTTCCGTCTTGATGTTCACTTGTATTTTTCTGTCTCAGTTTCACGCGAAACCACTTGTAGAAGGCAGATTTATATCAATTGAATAAGCTAGAAGTATAGATGATTCAAGATAAGAATATGCATAAGATATAAAATTATTCATTTGCCACTGAACCGAAAACCGTTATTTTTATCGAAAAGAAAACCGGAACTGAACCGATATTTATATATATATATGTATTTAGTTGAACCGGAACGCAAAAAAATACGGTTCGAAGCCCTGTTGAAAACACAAAGAAACATTGTGAGATTCTTTATTGTGACATATAAATCGCCTTAAAGATTAAGTAATGATGATTAGAGTTGTATTTTGTAATAATGTATGCTACGTTTTAAAACATTGTGAAACATGCGTTAAATAACATTAAACTTTTAATTGCATTTTTGTTTCTAACATTGAAAAAAAATACAACCAATGTACTATTTTTAATTTTTAAAAATATTATTTCACACACTTGATGTATTTCCTTGAAATTTTCGATTCTGGAAACTCTATTTTTTTTAGCATTTCCATAATGTCAAGTTTGATTTATTATATGAAAATAATCTAAATTTAAATTTTAAACAAAAGAAGAAAAGAAATTACATAAATGAAAAGAAAAATTGCATTTGTGAATGAAATAGAATTTGTAAAGCAACATATTAAAAGTGAAAAAAGGGACTTGCTTAACGTGATTAGTTTTTGCTATTACTTTTTGCACAAGGTATTCATTTCTTGAAATATATTTCTTTCTTTCTTTAAGACACTGGTAAATATTTGACTGTTAAATAACTGAACTAACTGTGATTTTAATTTTATTTAAGTTTCTAAAATAATATTGTGAAATTAGACTCTTTGCATGGTTGTTGAACTGTTACAAAACTTTGATATTTATTTGGATTTAATTTTATAATATGTAAATTATATATAAATATACATTGAGTGGTCAAATTATTATGACCACCCCTTTAATATAATATTGGCTCATTTTTTGCTACATGGATTCTTCTTGGCATAGTTTTTATAAGATGCTGGTCGGCAGTATGAGGAATCTGAGACCATATCCTAGTTAGAAGATGGAGGTCCTTGTCACTTGACCATGGTTCAAAATTATGAGGTCCGTCGCCAAAAGCCCTCGTGTAGCTGAACAGTGTGACGTTAATATTCACTCACTCACGCACTGAGACCATATCCGATGAATTGTACTTTCCAATGGCATCAGATTGGTTGGTACTGAATCTAGCTGCCTAAAATTCCATCCGATAGCATCGCACAGATTCTCAATTGGATTGCAATCTGGTGATTTTGCAGGCCAACCAAATAAGGTAAGCTCTCTGTCGTGCTCTCTTCGAACCAGCTGCAGATATTGCCAGCAGTGTGACAGGGAGCATTGCCCTACTAAATGTATCCATCCCAGTCATAGTACACCATTAGCATAACAAGATCAGCAATAACACTAAATACCGTTCGGCATTCAGATGCTCTGCTACAAGAATCGAAGGACTCATGCAATGCCAAGGAAACATCCCCAAAACATAATATTGCCTTCACCAGTTTGAAGAGTTGCAACAATGCAGTTGGGGTCCATACTTTCGCTTTATTTTCTCCATATTCGCACCCTGCCATCAACACATTTTAATTGAAAACGCGATTCATAAGACCATATGATTCTTTTCCAGTTTACTACTGTCTAATCCTTATTCTCCTTTGCGAACTGGAGACTGTTCTTGTTCAACGTGAAGACTAGAGGCTTTTGAAGAGGTCGTCGCTTACCAGATGTAATGTGCGGCGAACAATTTGTTCCGTGACTTTCTCATCTGTTTCTTGATTAAGATTCCCCACAATTTGACACACACTGTTGCTATTTTATTGGACTGGACAACTTTCTCGATTCTCCTTTCCGAGTGAGCATTCAGTAGAAGGCGGCAGACTTGACACACACATTGAGACCTGGTTTTGTGCTTAGTAATCCACTCTCAGTAAACACTAATAACTGCTGCTTTCGAATACTTCACAAATACAGCCGTTTAGCTGATACTGGTTCTGACGCTTCGAGCACCAACAAACATCCCATATTCAGTTAAATCATGTTTTTTGCCCATTTCTTCTCAAACAACACAGTGCAATGGATGTTTCACTATTCTTACATTTCCTTTTAATAGATATTTCACCCGCTAATGGCAACAACGTAATTTATGACCAATCTCTGTATAGGTAACAAGTGATCATAATAATTTAGTCGCTCAGAGTATACTATATACACTCTTTTGCAAAACATTTGAAGCACCAAGAAGGAGTTGTCCGATTGCGATGAAATTTCATAGGCAAAGACATCTTGATCTAGCATGCAAATGATCAAATTTTCAAGGTCAATGAACATGAATTGCGGTCGTAGTGCGCATTTCTGCGGAGCAACTCGTGAAGTATAAAACCGATAATAGAGGCTGAAAATTTATCTTTTTTCGTTTTCGCCGTTGTGATTCCCTAAAGAAAAAACGAATGATACTATCCCGACGTTTTCGAAGACTTTACAGGCAACTGAATGACTTCGAACGTGGTCGCATTGTCGGAATGGAACTAGGTGGTCATATCTAGAGAGTAGGTCGTCACCTGCAACGTACAGATACAGCTGTGCAAAGGTGCTGGCAGAAATAGTTGCTGTGAAAAACTTATCGACGAAATGAAGGCTCTGGAAAGCCAAGATGCACAAATGCGAGGCAAGATTGGATGATTGATCGACAGGCCCGATATGGTCCAACGGTACCATTGTCTACTTTCCTCTTCTATATGCCCCATGGTACATTCCACCATTTCACGTAGCTTGGCTGAGGTGGTGTTACTCTCACAACGGCCTTTAAGATGTCTGCCTTTGACCCTACAACATCGGAAAAATCGTCTGCAGTGGTGTTGCAGTCGATCATCATATCTGGCATCAGACTGGCATCACATAGTGTTCAGCGATGAATCCTGCTTTACTCTTGAAGCAGATTACTTCGTGTCTGGAAAGACCGGGGTCAATGGTCTCAATCAGCTTTTGTTTTATAAAGTTATGCAGCCATAACCCCTGGTGAAACGGAGTGGGATGCTATCTCTTATGACAGCAAGTCATCTCTTGTAATCCTCCACAAAACTTGAGCAGCTCAACAATGTGTTGATACCATCCTGAGGCCGGTCGTATTACCCTTAATGGCACGTCATGTGGGGGTCATTTTCCAACAAGAAAATGCCAGGCCCCAAACCACTCGTATATCTCTGGACTGCCCTCGTGCTGTTAATATTTTTCCTTGGCCAGCAAGGTCACCAGACCTTTTGACAATGAAACATGTCTGGTATTTGGGGTGCCAGATTCAGACACCCTAAAACGTCACAGAAATCTGGAGTAACATCTAAATTACTAGAAGAATGTACCGCAGAATAACATTAGGAGCCTCTATCACTCTTTACCGAGTCGTATACAAGCATGTACCACCACCAGGGGCGGTTCCACCAACAGGGGCATTTAAATATACAAGCTGTAATCTTGAGCCGTGAATGAGCTAAATGGCCTTGAATTTTTTTTATCATTTTATAATGAGTGTATAAGCAGAACACATACTTAATTTTATTAAAAACAATCCCGTTCTTCCTGGTGCTTTGACTTTTTTTCAAAAAAGTGTATATATATGTATAAATATGTATATGTTTGCATGTATGGGCCATAGTTCGTATTATATAGTTCAATAAATTTAGATTTTGAACGAGATATACAAGTGATGTGAGGTAATATTTTTGCTTACGAAACGCTTACTCTACATGAGCTAATGAGTTAATTAAAGAAATTTGAATAAGTTAATTAATAACGATTCCACTTTATGCATTTCTTATATTCTTTATTTTCTTTTGATTACTTCATATATAATGCTATTTAAATGAATAAATTTTAATTTTAATGTGGAGGAAAGGGGTAACTAATTCTAAAATAAATTTAAGATTACAACGCTTCCATAGCTTTGAAGTCTCCTACTCTCAGTGGAACAGTATCTTAAGTGTATTGTACTTGTAATGTTCAGAGAATAGATAAAACAGCACTCTTTTTATTTGCTGAGGACATTCAGGTAACTTAATTGAGAATTTTAAAGTACATATCACGAATTTATTTCTTGAAATAATTGCTCCTGTTTTGACTCCGTAGATCAATAAGTTCCTTTGAACTTTTTACTGTAAGAACAACTTTTTTTTTCTTTCTTATAAGAAAAGCGTTCCGAAAGTAAGTTCCGTCATTTTTTTCCACTCTACAACTTGATTTCCAAGAAAATACACCGTGACACCATAGACACTTCTTACGCTATTTTTGATGTACTCACCACCAAAATTTTGTAGCAGCGTTCAATCAGTTTAAAGAAACCACCCAGGTAAAACCCGGTGCCCTGCGATACAAAGAGTTGCTGAACAGCCCTCTCCATTTCAGCACTAATTTGCAAGGACTTTTTCTTCTGTAGCCGTCATTGAGATACGCATGTCCTGTACTCTAGTAGTGTTGTTTTCATTTGTGGATCCAGAGTGACGTCCATTTCGGCCTTTGCTCTCTACACTCTGCCTTCCCTCATTGAACATGCGACACCAGCAACTAGCAGTTTGACGAGACACGACCTCTTCATCATACAAGGTTTTTAGACGTTCATGGAGGACGGACATACTTGTCTTCTGTGTGGATAACCGGATAACAGAACATTCTTTCATTGGCGACCACGCTATCAGAACACTTATGGCTGTAAACATGATTTGTAATCACATTACCTCGGACGTGCCGGTCTGCTGCTGCTGCTGCTCTCTTTTTTAGAAGTTCTGTGCATGCGCCACTCTTCCTACGCTGACTCTCCTTCCGTCATTGAACCAGCATTAAATGTGGTTTGTTATGGCTGTAGTTTTACACCTTTGGTGTATACCTCCTTCTCTTTCAAAGAAAAATGGCGAAACATACTTTCGTAGCATTGTCTCATATAATGAGGATCTGTTTTACTAAATTATCACTTGAGTTTGTTCCAACGGTCTGTATTGATTTGTTAATATCCATACAAGCGGTGTTTTGAGCATTTTTTTTTCTATGGGTCGTCGTCCCATTCCTTTAATTCTTTTACTCGACGAGTGAAGTCACAATTGTGATTCAACTAATTTCAAGTAATACATTTCGATAAATCTACTAATAATGTGTTTTGTTATTTGTTTTTCCTTGTATTGCAACACACACACAAAGTGTATGCATTCTTCTCCTGCGTTTTCACTCAGAATATTAATTTGTCACAAACAATTTAAGTTTTTACTTCCTGCTAGTTAAACAGAATATATCGCATTTTTATTGTTTCACTTAATGACACCAAATTATATATAGTTCCTTTGAAAAAATCTTTCTCTATGCATACACCCAACTTTTTTTTTACGTGGTAGATACGTTTCTTATAGAAAATTGTGCAAAAAAAAAAATCGTGTAAAAAATACATGCGACATATTTGGGGATATGTGTAATCATGTAAGAAGAGGAAAAATCTCTAAATTTTTCTCCAAAACACCGTGCAAAAAAAGTAATAATGAAATCCATTTTACATATTTATAAAACAAAAACAATTCATTTTTACTACAAAGAAAAATAAAATTAGTGCACAGTGAAAATTCAGTCTAAAAAAAGTACATACAACACATAAAAATACAAACTAAAATTAAGAATAAAACTACTGACTACTATTCTTCGCAACTTATAACAAGCGTGCCTATTTATTATGAACTGGACAAAAAATACTATCATCAGTAGATGTGTCAGATAGGTCTAACACAACTGTCGGTTTTGATTCAAGTAAAGAATTTCGTTCGTTATTAATGGCCTCGGTGTTTTTGTTGTTGTTACAAAATCTGTTGTAAGAGGTTGTTTTTAGGAGGGGGAGGGGTTCAAGTTGCTCATATACAGTTCCTAATATCCTGCTACGCAAAGCTTATGATGACATTGAAATTATAAGGCACGCTCTATGTCAGAATCCTGAGAGAGAGAGGGTAAGAAAATATATATTCCATACTTGTAGCAAAGTTCAAGCCTTCGCGAATTAAATCAGTTGTTGATAGCTGAACTTCACCTTCTACTTCATTATTATGCACTTGTTTTTTATCATAAACTCTCATTAATTCCATCAAATCGTCCTCATCCAAAGGACACAAATCCCCAAATTTTTTTTAAGATTCATGCAAAACCGAAAAATTTGTTTAAAAAAAAAAATTGTTTGATTTTTATACCGTGTTTTTTTAAAATCCCGCAAAAAAAAAAAAAAAAAGACATTGTAAAAAAAGATTTGAGTGTAGTAAATGTGTATCGAGCAAACCCTTATTTATAATAAGAATGTTTTGATTCCTGTTGGTGATTTTCTATTAGTATGAGAAGGAATTTTAATATAATGCCAATGTAGAGTGTTCTTCAGTATTCTTCACTATAATACATGCTATAGGTTGTGACGGGGCTTTGTCGTGTTTTCATACTAATCCTCTTGGGGAATCTTTGGGGCCAGAATTGAGTTATTTCACAGCCAATCCTCTCAAGAAGAAACCGTGATATTCAGATTAGTTAGTAGATATATGGTGAAGGTTTTGTAATCCAAAGGAGAAGGAGAAAGGAAGCTGAGAGGCTGAGCGGCGGGAGCTGATGGTAAGGAATTAAACTTAGAAGCGTAATTATAAAACGGGCTTTAGCGAGTTAAGAAAACTAAGGAAGATAAAAATTCATAGGATAACTTTGCTTAAAGATAAGTGGTTAGGATTCCAGGCGCGTATTTACACAGAATTTAGGGATACGTTTTATCACTCCTGATTGCCTTCCTATTGTAAGACTTGCTTTGTTCAATATATTTAGTTAATAATAAATTGGATTTATTATAGCCAACTTGGGTGATCAATTCTTACCTCTCACAAATCTAGGTCGCGTAGATGAAGAGATGGTGGGGTATCACAAGTTCATTAACTCTATGGTACTATTTAAATTTTTTATAATTTAATATTTACTTTTAGTTCGATTATTTGTGTGTTGTTGTTGTTTTTTTTGTTTGAGTTTGTTTTATTTATTCATATTTATTTATCTATTTATTGTATTTTTGTGCGTTTTTTTTTTTTTTTTGCATATTTAATAGTTAACTTAGTTAAGATAAATATTCTTACAAGCCTTTTTAGAGTTCTGAAAATATTCATATCATATTTAGTTTGCAGTTTGGCTCATTTGAAAGCTAAATGCAACCATTGTTCATTCACAAGTTATTTCCTTTTTTAAAAAAGTGTGTGTGCTTATGACCACACGATAGAAGTGATAACTTCAAATTTTGTAATGTTATTTCAGGGCTTAGAGTTAGTTGAATAAAAAACAAGGGGATATTAGTATTGTCCAATAAAATTATTTATTCATATGTCTGTACTCATAAAGTAATACTTTTGTGCGAAATATACAATCATAATTGTGAATTAATTGCATTCTAAAAAGGAAACAATAGGTTCATGGTAGCTGAAACAGGTTATAAATACTTTATAGATTCAAAATTTTATTTAAATATCTATAAGAAAAATAATAAATAAAACTCCGTCAAGCGTTGTTCCGTACTTCCTCGTGCTTTCATTTGGATAATTTGACATAATTAAATTGAATCTTGATTTTAAAAAATCGTTTAAAGGTTTCGATTTGTCTTTTGAAAAATCTACTTTAAAATTCCCACTTAAAATCATAGGTTATTTGTTCAGAAGACCCGATCCGGCTTTGTGAATTTTGGTTGTTATTTAACAATATTCAATTCTATCCATGAATTAATTTAAGCAAAGGGATAGTAAGACAGGTAGTTGATTGGGAAGAGAGGAATGTAGGTCAAAACCTTTAAAAAGGGATTTAATCAGAAGATTTATATCACATAATCTCTAGCTTATACTATCTCTTTTGTCATTGTATATCAGTTTTGTACAAACATATCCGGTGCTGCTTCAAGGTAAGTCTTCTTAATTATATTTTGTTTTCTTGTATTTATATTATTTAATGCAACTTTTTCTTAATACCTGTATACTTAATTTTGTTGTTTTAATTTTCTCTTTTTAGACGTAAAGTATATTTAAGTAATTTGATTAATAGAACTATTTGTACATTGCTATTCTGATTCGCTTACAAAAATAGATTTTTATTCTTAAATTCACGGCGATATTGCTAATGATAATTATACTATTTACTCAGTACTATAAAAATTTGTCCTTTTTATACATTTTGTTTAATTTTTCTCTCTCTCTAAGCCTATTTTTTAAAAATATTACGTTTCATTTTCAAGCTTCGACTAGGATTTGAAAGAATCCCTCCATTCATTTCTGTAGAAAGCGGTGACGGGGGAGGGGGACAAGCTACTGCGTTTCATGTCGTTTCGGAGTGGTTGAGGGAGGGGGGATACGTCTCTCCTTTTCTTTTTAGGGGTGTGTATATTGCAGACGAACTTGCACGATCATGATTTTCAACTAAAGACGAAAAAAGCCGAATGAGCGTTACAAACCCGAGTGTGACGTTCATGCAAGTTCACTCTCCAGCAAAACGCGTCTATAAAAGTTATCACTTCAAAAAATTTAAATGCAATGGAAAATAAAATAATGCATTTTAAAGAATGATCCACCCATTAATTAAAACTTTTCATTACTTAAATTTTCCTGGAATAACCTGAGCTGGGAGTTTAAGAAAATAAACCGCAAATGTTTCAAACTTTGCTAGAAAATAAGGAAATTGAGTATTCACCGAAACAGAATGAGCAAAATAACATATTAGAAATATTCAGGTCGACATATATATAATTCATAGTCTTCTTTATTTATAAATCACTAGCTGGTATACCCGTTCTTCTCACGAGTGAACTGAAAAATTTAACAACACAGATTGAAGGATAAAGAAGTTTTTAATGAGTTAATTTTACGTGAATTGCAAATTAAACAAAAAAAGCTTTTTGCATATCTCAGCTGAACAAAAAAAAGAAAGAAAAAACACATTTGTTAAATTTTAAGTCTGTAGATCTAATAGCTGATAAAAAGGATTTTTTTTTATTCATAACTCCCCGTAACACTCTTGAGAGTCGATTTTTGAAAATACCTCCCTAAGCTGATCTCTGCTCAGCAAAAGTAACACATTGTTAAAAGTTTTGTGTAATGAACGCTTAAAATAGTGTAAATAATTTATATCTGAAAGAGTAATACATTAATATTACTTTCTGTTGTATTTATTTTATGTTAAAATTGTAATATTCGCAAGCAACGCCGTTTCTTAAATTATAATGGTGATTCAATGAAAAACATAGCGAAATGTTGACGATAAAGTCAAGCTGGCAAATGTCTAGCTACTTTCATATATATAGCTCGAGCTTTATTAGAGCTTTGTAAGACTTGCCGTGTAGGAGAGCGATGCACGTTAATTCTTTATCTACCGCATTATGATTTACTGCAGTTTTTTTCATGCAATATTTTTTTTTTGGATCACTACATAAAAAATTAAGGGAAGGGATATACATAAACAAAATACTCCACTTTGGGAAATTTAGTCCTTTAGAGCTAATAAATTAATTAAAGAGAGAGAGAGAGATATTCCACTGTAAAATTAATTCTATAGACCGTTCGCTTAAAATAAATAGTTAAATCGTTTTCTAAGGTCTTCATTAACATACAAAAAAAAATAAGACACTTAAATTTTGACATTAACTATTCTTTCGGGACAAAAATGATAATCTTTGCAATCCGCTGGAAATGCCGTCAGCTGAAAACGCAATATCTTCTACAAAACTATTCGCCTTCCCCGCTAAAATACTCATCATAGAACCCGTGCTGCCATATATCTTGGAAGAGTGGATTTCAAAGAATATTCCTGCTAAGTATTGGTAGAATATTCCTTATAAGTTGGTGTGATGTGGTAGTTAGGCGAAGGGGGTGCCAGCTCAGGCGTCGTCCACGTCACTTGACAATGGTTCAAAATTACGTGGTCCATCGCCAAAAGCCCTCGTGTAGCTGAAGAGTGCGACGTAAATATTCACTCACTCACTCACTCCAAAAAATACAGTACAGTAGTTATAATTATTTTTATACTTAAAAATGCAATATCTGCCTATTCAATTAAAATTATAGCGTTATAATATTAACTACTAACCACAAACAAATTTTGAAAATTTGTCCAAATGATGTAGTGGGAAAGAGAAATTTTATTTACTTTAAGTACCAAAAGCAATAAAAGTATTTATTTTGAAAATAGATCAATTTCTTACTACCAAATGTGCATAACAAAATCACATAAAAAAAATATTCACACAAATAAAGAGAGATTTTTAACAACCCCTCCCTTCAAAACTTAGTTTCATTCTGAAATAAATAAAAAAAATTAGGCATTACACTGATTACAGGAATAAATTAGAAGCAAGCGCCTTGCGTAGCCAAAACAAAAAGGGTTTCTTCACAAATAAAAGATAGATATATCCTGTCGTGGGCTTTTTTGCATCGCACGCCAGAATTGCTTGCAGATGGCAGAATTTATCCCTACTTACTTGACAAATATCGTTATATTTTGGACACTTCTCACAATATCTTTATAAATTATAGCCGATTCTATAAATTATAGCCTATGTATTATTCTGATGTATAAGCTATATTACTGTAAAGTTTCATTAAAATCCATTCAGTTGTTTTTGCGTGAACGACAACCAAACATCCAAACAAACTTTCGCATTTATAATATATATCTAGATTTATTACTTATTAATTCTTTATTATTAAACCTCTACTTCATTTAATCAGCAAACCCGAATAGTTTTGACAAACATATCTTTTGCGAGTAAATTGTTTAAGTTCCAGTCATGGATTTTTCCCAATGTTCCGATTTATTCTTCGAAATTGCTCATATCACCCATTGCTCAAAAGAAATTAAAATTCGTCACAATATTCTATATCAATAAATTTTGATGTTACTATGCATTTCAAACTTCGCTATTATTTTTTAATACACTGATGTACACTTATAGTAATATATAAAGCAAACTTACAACATGATAATATATTTATCCATCACATTTATGCTAGAAGATGGGAATGAAATTTTTATCTTGCCCCATGATTTATTACAGCGACATCATTAAGCCTTTGACGAATTTTCTAGACTAAACATTGAGCTTTACGAACCACTAATTGATGCATTTCACTTCTCTCTGATAGTGAAATGTTTTCCATTAATGCAATATGAAAAAAAATAGAAATTTTTTATTTTTATTGCTCTTATATTGAAAACAACATTGTGTGAGATGAAAAATATTAATTCTATATATATGTGTGTGTGTATGAATCAACTTTATAAGCAAACAATCAAATATATAGTATTGTATTACATACTTTCCTTGTACTATTTCTTTCCAAGGATTTTAAGCAATGCCCCCAATATGGACCGGAAATATTAAAAAATAGCGGATCAACTCAACTCAACTCGAGACGACGTTTCTTTGACTCGTCCACTATTTGAATTGAGGGTCGGTTTGAGTTCTGAAGAGCCAACTGCACATACCAGTGTCTAAAATTTCTGATTCGCAGCAGGCAAAGCACCTATATATAAGCTGGTAGACAGCTATTTCCAAGAATGTTCCAGCAAATGTGCTAATGAGATGTACTTTAAATTCCACTTAACAAGGCTTTAATAAGATACGGTGTTGTTTCAGTTTAGGTGTCGTATTCATCACTTGAGCGTGTGTTTGGACGATTGCATATAATCATTATGCAGTTAAAAATGCGGCTACTTCAAATAAAAATACTATAAAATTATTATTCTTATTATCAGTATTAGTAATAGCATCTATTTCATATATATAACTAAAAAATTACTTTCAAAAAGAAACTTAATCCTTTCATGTAGATTTTAGTTCTATTAAGTATTTAAGATACGATTTCGTTTATGCAAATAATAATGGTTCTATGATTTCTTCTTTGTCATTTTGTGGCGGGTTCTTTTCGTGTTCTTTCATTAATCCTCTTGTGGAAATACTTCTTTAATTGTTTGAATTTAAAACCGCCTTCCGTAGAGAGAACTTAATTTTATGCTAATTTCAGTGCAATTCAAACCCAAGCAATGTGTGTGTTAGAGTCAATAATGAGCCTTTTGGAAACCTGAGTGTAAGAGAAGATTAGATACTTGTCAACCCTGGAGAGATCAGAGGAGTACTCTTCTATCGGATCCAACTCGGATAAGTGTATAGTTATCTGTATCACGATATTAAGTTAGTAATCGAAATTAATTGCTTCCTCTGTTTATAACCCTTGATTGATCATAAATTGATTGCACTGAAATAAAAGTGATTATTTTTATAGCAATGTCTTTTGCTTAGGTGTCTTAAACTACACCCACACCGGCAGGGTTGCGACAATTTTATTAAAAGCGATGGTTACTTATCAATCTTAAAATTAGAATTGAATTATTTAGTTATTAAATTATTCATTAATCTTAAAAATAGAGTTAAAGTATTTAATTTTCTTTTTAATTTTTATCATCGAAATATTGATAGAATCTGCCTTCTAATGGGCTAAATTCATAAAAGTCATGTGACAAATGTAGTCACATGTTTCCATCTGAATTCAAAAAGTTGACATTAGATACGAGTTAAAACTTAGTAAATGTGTAGGGATATTCAAAATTCATCAAAAAACTTTTCAAATAAAATGTTTTAAAAATTATTTTCCAATTCCTACTATTAGCTCACACTCTCTATATATTTATTTATCTTGATGGAATTTTCAATCGTCAATAAAATACATTTTAAAGCGCTCCATTGAGCTAAAATTTTATGTACATGATTATTTTGGATGACAATACAATAATTTAATTATAATTAATAAAAATTAATTGATTAAAACTAATTATTTAAAGAATCACAAATACACATAGCCACGTTGGCATCATTTTTGGCGACTAAGCGACCCTTTTGGCGACTTGTGTCAAAACTTGAAAAGGTTTTTTTCTCACGTTTGAAACATTCAGTTGAACTGAAATTTTATAGACACGATTGCTTTGGATGACAATACGATACTTTAATGATAATTAATAAAAATTAATTACCACTTAATGTTGTGATTCTGTCTTATGTATATACATATTTATATTAGTTGTAACTATTTAGTAAAAAGTAGCTAAAAAATAAAAATTTTCTTTGTTGATCTAAGTAGGAATTGACTTTAAAAAAAAATTTATATTACTTTTGTTTATTAAAAAAATCAACTACATTTTATTTATTTATGTGAATTATCATAGTTTATAAAATATATTTTTTCAAAATAAATTTTCTGTGAAAGCAAAAAGTTTGCAACAAAGAGATGTAACAACTCATAGGTTGGAAACGTGATTACATTTATCATCTGACAGACATCACAATGAATTTAGACCATTGCTTGTTCCCGTGAAATATTTTTAGTGCGAAACTAATAACATCATTTTACAAGAACTCGAAGATGCTTCAGAAGGTTGCTTAGATTCAGGTAGTTCGTAAAAAAAATGTCTCTTTTTTTTGTTGTTGTTGATAAACCGGGGTCCAAGACCCACCCCTGCAAAATCGCAATATTAGCGTGATAATCCTTATTAGTTTCAAATATACTTAAGAGATGGCGCCACGAAATTTCGTTAAGAATCATAATCTTCGCACATTAAATATGAACACATGATACAGCCTGTTTGAACCATTTTTTAGGGAAGACTACCTTTTATAAATAATAATAAATTATAGTTTTAAAAAAACTAAAAAACACGCTTTTATAGTGAATCGAACTAAAAAATAAAAAAAATAATTCTTTATAAAAGAATAAAATAATTAACGAGAAAATTAATGTCATTGGGATAAAAGCGTGGGCTGCTCTATATTAATTGTTATAAGTTCTTACTAGTTCTATTCCGAAATGCTGAGTTAGTGTAAAGATGTAGTACAAAGCAGCCCACGCTTTTACCACAATGACATTAATTTTCTCGTTAATTATTTTATTCTTTTATAAAGAATTATTTTTTTATTTTTTAGTTCGATTCACTATAAAAGCGTGTTTTTTATTTTTTTAAAACTATAATTTATTTTTCATTTTTTTAGTTTGATCTACAATAAAAGCCTGTTTGTTTTTGTTTTTTTTGTTTTTTTCAGTTTTTTTTTTTACTGGAATTAGTCTTGCTCTTTGATGGATATTAATTAATGGATCTGAAGGGTATTTATTCTCTCCGTTAACGGGGCCTCGGATTGCTATAATGTTAATTCGTATCATCACTTCTAAACGTATTGCTTTATAAAAATAAAAAAATATTTAGCAGTTAGAACATAAATGATTTTTATTCACATGCAGGAGTCTTTTTTTTTTTTTTCCATTTTCAGAAAAACTACGCACCCACCCCCTACCTTTCTTCACATAAAAAACACTTTTTTTTTTTACTAACCACGTTAATCTTTTAGTTGCTAAATCTGGAATTAGTCACCAAATCTAGTAATGGTATATGGAATTAGTCGCCAAATCTGAAAATGGTTTATGCAATTAGTCGCCAAATCTAGAAACAATATAATGAATTAGTCACCAAACCTCGTAAATCCTTAATTATTAAAATCCTGATCAGGACAATGAAACAAAATTATTAAATTATTGTATTGTCACGGGTCCTTGACAAGTGCGCGAAATTTCGAATTAGTCTGACCTTTTAAAGTGGGTAAAAATCGAGTTCAAAGATTCCATTACATACAAGTGAAACTTATAAAAACGTGTTAAAAAGGTAAGGTCATAACCAGGACTGTTAACTGGATACAAATTTCTATCGTAATTTCAATTTTTTTTAAAAAAAAAAATTATAAGTGTGTACATTATTTTTAAAGTCATTTATTTTTCAACGCACTTTTCTGCCTTTTGAATTCTTTTTTTGAGTTTCAAATTTGTTTCAACGATTTTTAGGATTTTCCAAAGTATGACTATTCCGTTTTGAACATCTTACCAATGGTTCGTTTTTAAGAACTTAACGAAAATATTTTAAATGATTGCAATGCAGTGTGTACAGCAATTTAATGTACATTTTTTTCCAAATCTTTTGGGGTATAATTTTATTTTGGAGTCATTTTTTTCGACATTCCCCCAAGCTCTTGTATCTGTTTTTAAGCGTTGGTTTACAGAGATCATTACAATCCAGACCCTCTCTGGCGACAGTTCAACTCATATTTACATGTATCTTCCATTGATGTTGAGTTCATGGGGCAACTGGGTCCCGCAGTTACACTCCAGTCCCAGTCTAGAAAGTATTTTGGGTTCACAACGGTAAAACCAAAGACGATTGTTGTTTAGTCCTTCGTATTCTAGAAAGTAGGCGAGGCTGGAAACAAAGCCGCTCTGAGTACTTCTATTAATTTCATAGAAATAATTTTTGGGGATGCACTGAAAAAGTGGTATTTGTCTTAAGAGTACCCTTTTAAAACTAACTCGAATTTCTATGGAGAATGGAAAAAGCGGAAAGGAAAAGTAGCAACAAAAATGCGCAGGGGGGGGGGGAGAGCTCTCTTTCAATTGTATTCATATTACGAAATATTCTCAATAAAAAGTTCAATTCAGATACACTTATCCCCACTAATTGCCTATATTATTAACTTATGCATGCGAAACTTGGTCCATGTCTCGAACAGATGCGAACATGATTAAATATCGACGAAAGGAAGATTTTAAGAATTAATTTCGTAGGTATTAAAAAAAAAAAAATGGCGCGTGGCGAAGATCAAATTAGAACTCTATCACTCGCATAAAGAATGTGACAGACTATATTCTGTTATATTCTTTTTTATTTTTATTATTGTTTAATTAATAAAGCAAAAATATTATAGTACATATTCTGCTTTTCTTTATTATTTTTCAGTTCCTCTATTCGTTACATGAAATCTATTTTTCCGAGAGACTTAACTATTTATCATCAGTTAATTTATAAGACAACGGACTTGTTTTAAGGTCAGATTGTTTATTTTCCACTTCAACATTAGCTAATTTATTGATTGTTTGTCGATTTCACAGTAATACTATTTTTAGGTAAGTGTGAAGTTATTAATTTGTTATACACACAACTGACTTAATCAGTCTTTTGTATCCTATGCATAAAATTGAAGTATACACTTCAGTGTTAATATATTTACAAAAATAAAATCAACGTCAACTATTACACAGTTCAAATTCCACACTCTCCCTTTTTTTAAACACACATATGCCATTTTTATCAAGTGCGATACGTCCTTTCTTTAATGTTTCCCTATACTTACACGATGATTACTAGGAAACGAAGATCGAAAATTTGGCTTAGTACAGCGCTTCTCAAACTGTGGGGCGCACCCTCCTAGGGGGCGTGATAAATCTGTGAGGGGGGCGCGAGCATATCGAAAAGTCAAAAATAAAATATTTAAAGAATTACAAATTTACTGAAAGGAAGCAAAACAAAATAAAAGTTCGGACATAATAAAAATTGAAATACACATTTATACTGATATAACATGCTTATAAATGCATCAGTAGTGTGCATAATGTATATTTGATAATCAATCTCTCAATGCTAAGTTAAAAAAAAGTTTAATAATTACTAATGATTTCCACATATTGTAGCGCGTATTGAGTACGAAAACTCACAGTCAGGCTGGAGATATAAATATATACATTTATTTACAAGAACATCTAAAAAACCATCTTACATACAGAGCACGTTTTTGCCTACTGCCTCCAGCCCGGACCCTCAAAACCGGTCCTCGCACACCCTTTTCTCGACGAGTTTATCTGGGAACCTAGGGGAAGTGGATTATAGGAAACCCTTCTCCCAAACTATCTCAGGCAGTAACACCATTCGCTTCTGGTTTCCGACGTCATCAACTGGTGCCGGAACACCATTCACCACAATGTGCTAGCCATATACAAAATTTAATACTTATCTAGATATTTTGTACGGTTTATGATTAAAATCGTATTGTAGCTTTAACGTCAAAGTGCATTTTCATTGAATTCCATACATTGTTATTGTGTGAAGGGGGGCGCGATGAAAATTATGATTGAAAATTGGGTCGCAAACATTGAAAGTTTTAGAAGCACTGGCTTAGCATTATTCTGCAATAAGAACAACAAAAAGAGAATTGTTATAGCACCAAACATTTTGAAAGATATCTAAATTACTGTTCTGCATTACAGTCTATTAAAGTAGAAAGGCTCTCAAGTGGATTTTTGTTTCTCTACCTCTACGCCATCATTAGCTACTTAAGGTTCCCCATGACTAATTTGTTAATCCAATGTTCTCTCTCATCTGAAGTAACATAATGTATTTTCTTTCGGCTCAGATCAATGAGAACGTGACTTCAACGAAGCAGCGACTCGATTCCCTCTTCGACGACATGCGCATTCAAGATCGAAGCAAAGTCCTCCAGTTGTGGCGACTGCAAACGCTCACGTACCGGCCGGGGGCGGACCACATCAGGGATGCCCCTGTCCGAAGGTAGGTACACAATGCATTTTTTATATGTGTCGAATGTAACAATGGGGAAAACTGTCTAGGAACCAAATGACGTTTAGCCAGTAGAGAGGTTGAAAACTTTATGTATGTCTTTCAATGCTATCTCTTCTAAGAAGGGTACCGTGGCCGCGGTAGCCGAGTGGTATAGGTATCGGACCGTGGCTTGCCTTGTCACGAGTTCGAGCCCAGTACCACTAAAGACCCGTCGTGTAGGGCAGCGATGTACGTTAAATCTGTCGAGAGCTGAAACATCCTCCCGTTGGTGTGGTATGGTAGTTAGGAGAAGGGGGTGCCAGCTCAGGTGTCGTCCACGTCACTTGACCATGGTTCAAAATTACGTGGTCCGTCGCCAAAAGCCCTCGTGTAGCTAAACAGTGCGACGTTAATATTCAATCAATCAATCACTAAAAAGGGTACCAGTTGTACTTCTTATTGACAAAATCTCTCTGTCTTTATCCATTCTAGAAAAACCTAAGACCAGTGGCGCACACAAGGGGGAGGGGGGCGAGACCGGACCCCCCTCATAGCCCTTGATTTTTTTTCTTATTGATTATAACCTTATGTATATAGTACTAAAAATTTAATTTATTCGTTATTAATAATTAATTTTATTAATTTATGCTATTTATTTATTCAATAATTAATTTTAACTGTTTTTTGTTCCCGAAAATCGAAAAAATCAAAAGAATATGTTGGGTGGCGTATTGGAGCATGATACGAGAATGGGGGACTTTCGACCCTGGACCCCCTCCCCCCTTTAAAAATTCCAGGGTGTGCCACTGTCTAAGACCAATCTTTTTCCCTAATTAAGACATTGGTGATACTGGGAAGCAATAATTAACCTCTTAAAAGGTTAATTTTTTGACCAAAATGTTTCAAAAAAGGAGGCATATTTTTCTATTGTAAATAACTAAGCATAATATTTAACAAAACGTGAAAATGGAAAAATTTTATATTATTTTTAAATTCTTAGACTATTTTTTATTTTATAATTTTGGAACACAAAAACCCCTAAATGTTTCCTTTTAATAAGTATACTTTGCCTGCTATGAAGAATATTTCATATTTCTTAAAAGAATTTCTACAAAAAAAAAAAAAAAAAATTCATGTTCGTACCGCTTTTTCAAATAGTTGAGGATTTTGTGTGCGTGCAGAGGTAATATCGGTTTTTTTTTTAATTATCTTTCCATTTTCATTTCTTCTCAAGCAACAAATTACACATTTTTTTGCCGATACATGTTCTTTTTATCGAATATTTTCAAGAATTTAAATTCCTACCTTCACCACAATAAAAATCTCGGATAAGAAGTATTTCAGTACCACATGGTCCACAACCGCATCTCTTAAAAACACTCTCACTAATAATCTGACTGTAAAAGAATTAAAAATATGTGGAAATCAAAGATGGAAAGAAAATATCAGTGCCCGTAAAGCGTATGGGCAAACCGGTTGTGTCCAGCTTTATAAGTAGCCCATAGGTTGTACAGGCAAACCAATTAACGGGTTAAACTATCAAAATTGCCTGCTGCAGTACTTAGAAAGGGGTAACGCCTGTTGCCACATCATTTGTGATGATTTTCTGTAGATTATTTTAGCAGTTTTTGCTGTGTCAACATTCAGATATCATTTAATATGCATAAAATATAAGTTTATTTATTTATTTTGATACTACAATAATCGTTCGATTCAACTACAATTTCAAATTATTTGGGGTTGGCCGCTAAATTATGAATGAACAGAGAAAGTTATATTAAATTTTTTTAAATTATATTTATTCAAATCAGAACAGCGGTCACCTACCTCTACAACTTCATGGACCAATTAATGTATAATTGTATATTTGGCGGACCACATTTAGAAGAAAATGTAAATATATTTATAAAATGATAATCATAAAGCTTTTGTATTATAAATGTAAAATGTACCCATCAAAGGTAACAAAGTTGTACAGTAATTAATTTTTTTTTTTAAAGAAAAAGGAAGCCTTTTATGTGCAACACACTCTTAGTGTAATGTCCCAATTTTTCTTCAGACCATTAAAAACTTTATATGGACCACAATTTGGTTACCCCTGGTAAAGAAGTGAAGTGAAAAAGCCATAATATTAATAGATGGCTTTAAAAAAAATATTTTTTCAGATATAAAAGTATTCACACAAAAATTAATATTATATTCTGGCTACACTATCCTGTAGAGAATCACTTATTTTATCATACTACTCATTTTTATTCGAGTTGACATTCTTTCTTTTATAAAATGTGTTTTGCATTTTTTTCCTATGCTGTAATGCTAAATGAGCGCTATCCCTTTATATGTTAAAACTAATTATTTATGAAATTTTACAAACACTATATTATAAACCAGTGGTATCCAACCCAAATGACCTTGCAAGCCACTTCGGAAAAACATAAACTCGCGGACCGCACATAAAATTATGTACCTTTATATCAGATTTGGAAACAAAAAAAAAAAAAAAAAAAAATTTATTGGAGTAAAAATTTAAAACAGAATGAACTATTATTATAGTTTTCATTATTTTTCACGTATAATGACATAGATAATATAATAATGCAATGATCAAATAATGTTTAAAATATTACAGTTGCCATTTTCTTGAAAATTACGGTGTTCCTTTTGAATTGATCTTTCGTTACTCATTGTTGAAATTTGATTGTACTGTCATTCGCAAACGATTAAGTATACATTGCACTTAATATTAGCCGTCCTGATTGTATATATTTTTTAAACTTTAAAAAACATCTCTGATTGCCTCTTGATTTTTGGGCATTCCTAACAGAAAAGGAGGAGAAATGAAAGTCGCACACACAGAGAATCATGTACCATCCATAGAGTAAAGGATATGCATAATGCAATTCAGAATTTATTAAAAAAGTAATTTATTTTAGTAAAATCAAATGTAACTGTTTGATAAAACATGAATCCATTTTATAATCTAAAGGACATTTCTATTATCAAAAAGGGGATTTATTTTAAAACAAGAACAGGTAACAGGCAAATACATTGTAGATATTATATGTATATATATATTCCTCTCAAATAAATTTCAAAATGTGAAAAAACTTTTAAAACCTACTATTTAAATTTTCTTAAAAAAAGAGTCGGCGGGCCGCGTGTTGTGCACCCTTGTTATAAACAAATGCATGAGTTACAATGTCACACATTTTTATAAAAATTGAGGTATTTTTTCTGTCCGAAAATGAGCTTCACGTCTTCACACTCTCATACATATGGCGAAAACAGCCTTAAAACGCTTCTAAATCAATTTTCTTGCTAGTGAAGATAATCAGAATTCAATAAAAAGTTCAAAATAATATATTTACAACTGATCACATATTATCCTTATCAAATTAGCAATTATATATTACGTATAATCGCCAATTATTGTATACTTGAGTGATTACTATTGTAGATTAGTTCCTTCAACAAATGACGCCAAATTCACTAATCATATAATTGCATTTCTTCCTAGGAAAATACAAATCCTACGTTTGTAAAATATTTATTTTTCATTTTACAAATCATCGAAATAATTTCCGATTCTTTTGGCTGTAGGTTGGACCAAGAGTTGGGCAATATCGAAAAGAGGGGCACCTTTATCAACGATGGCCTCACCCGCAACAAAGACCTGCTGGGAAAGCTGGAAGAGGAAAAACTGGAGCAGACTCTTGTAATGGAAAGACTCACTAAGAAGATATACATCGAGAGGGAAAACTGCCTTGGGATGCGGAGGACTGTCGCCGTCGAAGGCGTAGGGCTCAAAGACTATGTCACAGACTTATAATAGCCACGCATTCTCTACTCAATATCCACTGCCATATCAAGCTAACTTTTTAGAAAATGCTTTCCAACATTACATTTTACTTCTTTTTTCTAGGGGAAATATAACGCTTCCCTAAATAACAAGCATGCGAATCGAAAGAACCGCTAGATATTATCAATTCGTTCATAAGAAAGACATAATAGTGTTCTGTAGGAAAAGCCATATACAGTGGTTTGTAGAATAATAGAACGTATAAATTATCGAAATGTGTATTTTTCGTTTTGGATCATCTTTTTTAAAAAATTGATCGTTCAAAAAATAAATGTACAAAATTTTAAAAAATGCATTGTTTATTGCTTATTTGAATTGTAAGACTGTCCTCGTATAGAATACAAAAAAAAAAAAACCTCAAGACTGATATTTTTCTTAAAAAACCATCTAGCTCATTCAACTGAATCAACTCTGTCTTCTACAAGTAGTTTCATGCAAAACTGAACCAGAAAAGTACAAACAGGAAATCTAGAAGCAATGTACATGCGATGCTGATAATTATATGTGGTTGACGTTAAATCATAAAATATTGATAAGTTGGTAACAGAAAATGACTGAAGATATATCGAACCGAAATAAACCAGTGGTTTTTTTCTGGTTCAGTTCCTGTTTTTGTTCCGACCAAAATAATGGTTTTTTCCGGTTTTCGGTTCAAAGCCCTAGTTTTTATTATCGTCGAAATTAGAAGCAATGTGAGAGCTGGCCATTATTATCTCTTATTTACTTATCTCAGTAGACTACCTCAATTTCCCGAAAATTTAAGTTTGCTTATTGTTAGTTGTAAGTAAATTCTATATGAACTCTGATACGCTAATAGGTTCCCCCCTACCTATTCCTGCCTGGTCTAGAATCTTATACCAATTAAATTAAAATGAATTGTAAATGCTAAGTAGTTGATGAGAAATTAATATTTCATATCCATACGTTTTCCAACTTTAAAACAAAATCCCAGAAAATTTAATTAATCTTGAAAATATTGATCTTACTGCTGGCAGAATATTAATAATCATATTCGAAAACCGAATTTTTTTTTAAAAAAAGATATGCAAATATGTATTTGTTTATGTTTTCTAAATTAATTCTATTTTATCTTTAAATTATCAACAATAATCACATTTATTTCTTAAGTATCACAGCACTATTATCTCACATAAATCCACTGGAATTTATGGCTCTCGATATCAGATTAGATTTGACTTTGAACGTGAGGAAAAAGGACCTTTGCCCAACTGCTCTTCGTGCCATCGCTTTGGAAACCATTAATACCCGCTATCCCCCTGATGAGTGGCTCTCTCTCTTCTTCCTATCTATGTCGCAGGGACATATATACTAGGAACTAATGATCGGATTTAAAAAAAAAAACATAAGCTATTTAAACCATTTTATTTACCTAATGCAATAAAAAAAAAAAAAAACTCAACAATTATTTTTTGAAATGTTATCTACTTAAATCAATTTAATTCCTTTTGAACTATTAAAAGATACCAATTTTATCCAGAAGCAATAAATGGAAATTTGAACATACATGTTTTCAAAACATTCTGCATTATTAGCAGTCAAAGAAAATTTAAAAGTAACAGTTAAAGAATACATGCAAGAAATTAAATAATTGACAAAACTGCCTTAAGTTTAAATTTCTTCACAATCCATATCATTTCTAAACATAAGCTATGCAGAAATTAAATTTATAAATAGCATTTAACAAATGCCTATTCTAATATCACTACAAATTAAAGAAAGGAGAGAGTAACTTTTCAAATTAAGTTTTATACAACTGTTTTTATTTTGCTACTGGTAAAATTTTCTTTTGTACAGGAAATTAAGTGTATATTATTTCATACAACCGAAAAAACTAGTCACACTTTGATAAATTTATCCTTTAACAATAGATGTAAACAAAAAAAATAAAAAACAATAAACTTGTAATTTGACAAAAAGTAATTGCAATATAGACAGTAAAATTTTTCCTTTGAAAAGTTTTATTCACAATTCAGTTCATTTAGAATTTCATTTGATGGGGGTACATATGATTCCTTAGGTAGAACATGGCTCTAAGGTATTGAAGCATAATTTTTTTCTCAGGATGCTTGCGGATTATAGAAATAATTTGTTTATCCATCTCCACTTGGTCCTTTTTACGCTGTTCTGTTAGAACATATCCCTGAAAAACCAAAATTGCATCAATAAAAGTGACAACATAAAAACTCTTTAAATTTTCTTTTTAATGATACAAATTAAACATTTAGCATTCATCCATTTAAATTCTTCCTAATAACCAACATATCTTAACTCCAAATTAAGAATATTGCTATATACCGTATTTTCCTGTATATAATCCGCAGATTATACAATGTTTTTTTTTACTCGGGGAAAAAAGGCTTTGCGGATAATACGCTGCTGCGGATTATATACAGGAAAATACGGTAATTGAATTGAAACTTTAATTGAAAGCTTTTCAACCTGATCAGTTCTCCAAGGTAAATTGTATCAAAATCACATTCAATCATTAACAAGAAAATCATCATGCTAATAGGCGAAAAGCTTCAAATGTTTCATAAACTAATAGACATGAATGTCAAAATACATCTTAAGTTGGTGCCAGTATCAAAAAAAATTAATTATGTTTAAAACTTCTTTTAAAAAATGTTACTAACAAAATTTTATCCAGATGAATTCTAGAAGGAATTGCAGGTAAAACTAATTCGTTTAAAATTATAAATAACATACAAGGAAACATTCAGTTTCCACTAAAAACAATAGTTAATTTGAAATCAATGCATAACATCAAATAAGCAAACATAAAAAAATATTTTAAAAAATGAAACTTCAAATTTTATACAATTTTTCACCAATATAAATTCACACTCAATTTTCTGAAGACTAAAGTCCACAAAAACTTTTCTATCGTATTTCAGTTAATTTTAAAACTTTTATTGTATCCCTATCCATCACAATACATTGATGTATTTACACTTTCAAATCTAACATCAACCCAAAAATAAATTCATGATCAATCATATTAGAAAGCAGGATATGACTTCTGCAGATCAAAAAGTTCTTTAGTGGTAAATTGTTCTGAACAAAATCAAAGAATTATATTGGACTTCATTGAAATGAACAGTTCCTAAAAATATTTGTAATTAAGAAAAAAAAAATCAGGCAAACAAACCATTTCCTTCCAACTATATCATCAGTTCTCCATGTGTGGTTAATTATATAATTTCCTAGAAAAATCACCATGCTATTTATTAGGTGAAATCACAATTCCCATAATTCAAACAATTCAAATGCATGATTTTTTCACACATTTTACCCTCTACATGTTTCGAAAAATTAAAATAAGGAAAAAGAGTTATTATAAACAACAATTGGATGGCGATCACAAATTATTATACTTTGAAAATTCTTTTACTCACCAAAATCAAAAAAAAAAAAAAAATTTACCTAGTCAGCTTAAATCTCACTTTATCTGAGCATTCTTTTAAAGGAAA
>BMAV01018189.1:600025-613346 GCA_019973955.1 Trichonephila inaurata madagascariensis
AAGGAAAGTAGTCCAGATAGTGAATATTTGGTTCAGTCCAGAATAATTCTATCAGCATTCCATTCATTTTCCAGTTGCTTTTAAATTAATAGACTTTCAACCTAATATCAGTTCTCGAAGGTTAATTGTAATTAATCATGTTCAATCATTAACAAAAAAAACCCATCATGCTATTGGGCAAAAAGCATCCAATAATCTTAACTAAGACAATCACAAGCGATGACACCTTGAATTGGTACCAATATCACAAAAATAATTGAGCGATTTATAAGCCCATTTTTTACATATTGTGTGAAAAATTATAATTGGGAAAACTAGTTATCCTTACTGAGAATCTTAACAGTTATCTCAAAATATTATACAATTATTTTAATATTTCACATTCATCTCCACATCACTCAAAAAAGTTAGCATTATAATTGCACCTAATCTTAGCATTCTTTTAAAGGATTACATATTTTTGAAGTTGAGAGAATCAATATTTGATACGGTTCCATACATTGCTATAAGCTGCCCCCTCCTTTTCCAATTCCTACTAAACTGTTAGCCTTTTAACTTTTATATCTTTTAATTTTTATATTTCTTCTCCCAGGTGAATTGTAACAAATCATTTTCACTCATTTACAAGAAAATCATCCTGCTATTATAGGTGAAAAACTTCCAATTTTATAAACTAGTATACATAACTGCAAACAATTGCTTCTTAAAACTCTGTGAAGCACATATAATAAGGAATTGCATAAATTACAAAGAAAGTTACTTCAGCAAATATAGCAAATGACTGTAATAATGAAAAACAAGGTATGCTAGAAAAATACAAAACAAAATTTAAGAAAACAATTTTATCCTCCCGAAACTTACAAAAAGGGAAGGAATGTCAGTTTTAAGTCTATAATTCAAAATTAACGTAAAATCATATATATAATAATGTAGATATTTTAAAGTCCTCCCATTCAATATTTGAAAATTTAACCAAATGTGAATGTGTACACCAAAAAAAAAAAAATTAAAGCTTCCTCTAAACTGAAATTTAATTAAATAAATTAATTAATTAAAATAAATATTCAGCATATCTATTTATCCAGAGCCATTGTTTTTCAGACAGGTACTCATAATTAAGCAGTATATTGGGAAAAAGAAAGGACTACATTAATTTTTCTTGAACACTGCCAAGATCATTGCATTGCATTGCATTCCCAAACTTTAGGAAGTTTTACGGACAGCAGCTCAATCCAAAGATTCGTACTTTGGAAAGGTAAATACATTCACCGAGGCAGTTAATGCATCAGATTAGAAAGCCTTATATTCACATCTGTAGCAGTTACAGGGTTAAAAAAATTCAAATAAAATTTCCAATATATTCACTTTTAACTCTAAGGCACATAATCCAAAAAAGAATCCCCCTTGTTTCACAGTTTATATAAACAACATTTCACAAAAGTTCTTAATTTATGATATGGATATTCATTACTGATACATCGACATTTTTTTTTATTCAATTTCAAACCTGACATCAGTCCTATGACAAATTAAAGACCAATCATATTCCAGAAAGAAGTCATCAGATCAAAATGTTTCTAGAGTCAAATTACTCAAAACAAAATGATTTCTCAAACCTGTCATTACAGAAGTAAAAAAAATATATATCAGGTAAGCCACAAAACTGCCTCTTGATGCCACTTTTTATTAGAAGCAAATAAGTTGTTTGTTTTTTTTATTTTAAAAATACTTTTTTTTCTTCAGATTTGACACCAATTCTCCAAAATGATAATTGATAAAATCATTTAGAAGCATACACCATATTGTCAAGTCATTAATGTTTTTAGAGCTAATAATTTGATGTGTAACAAACATAACTTAAAATTTCTCCAAGGAGTGATATATGGGATGAAATTATAAGTAATCATTATAGTGGAAATTTATATGTGGCATCATATTGAAATATCTTTTAGTTACATCTGAGTTATTAGATGGAATATTGTACAAAAAGTAATCCCTTTAAATCCAACATTACCTATTCATGTGTCTTGATAAAATTATGATACCAGTTGAGTTACCGGATTTTAAATATCTAATGACATTTTCCCATGTAATTAAATAAAAACTGATTACATTGTAATAACACAAATTTAAAACAAGCTAGAATTATTTAAAATTGTTAAAAACCTACACATTTTATTTTTCTGCACGATCCCCACCAATGCATTTTTCAAAAACGTAAGGTATACTAGATATCAAAAAATGGCTGATAAGACGAAAACACAAGTGCCCCTACTTTCACCTTGCAATTAAACTGCTACTCCTCCAGGCAAAGCAGAGATTAAAATCTAATAAAGGCAAATTTGGACTGAAAGGGAGATGTTCTGTATCTAATGAATTTGCTTAAGTTTGAGTCACTTAAGTCAATGTGTATGCAGCGAGCATTCCCCCCCCCCCCCTTTTTAATCCTCAAAATAAGTAGTTCAATTTTGTCTAAAAGTTGACAATACACAGAACTGATTATGTATCTACTCAAGTAAAACATGAGATTCCAAGAAAATCCCAGAAAACTGTCATAAGCACCTTTCATGTTTTTTTGTTCTTTTGTTTTACTTTGACAGACACTTATTCTCTACTTTTCCTATACTGCTTACTGGCTTGTTTGGATTCCAGAGTTCCTTTCACCACATATCACTGTCAAAAACTTTGTCTCACTCTTAGTGAAGGAATTCCAAAAGTTGCTCACAAACACTGCTTACAAGTCTTCTGCAGCCTAGTCAACACATGTAATACCCACCTGGTAAAACCTGAAGTTTCTCCCTAATGACTGCTTTGACACTTCAATGAGATAACAAAAGAAAATGCAATTTCAGCTATCACATCAATTATCAGTACTTTAATAAGATCTCCAACAATGTTGTATGTGACACCAGTCATGGTGATGGTTATGCTTCACATTTTACTACACTAGTTCTCATCCACGTGCAAACACTTTGGTCTAGTGATACACTCAGTTTTGATTATTTATCCTTAAACTGTTCTGAAAATTAGTTTAAAATTAAATCTCGGCTTCCTTTTACACTTCTCCTGGTTTTTTGTGACTTTTGGTAGATAAAATTTTTACAATTCCTCAGTGATTTTTTGTCACCAAACAAACCTAGCAATTTCCGGACAGCATGGTTAAACCGAGGGGCCCGGATAAGCTGGATTTAAACAGATTTTCTGGTTATAAATTTCAATCCCCCAGTGCCAAGGGGCCTGTAGATCTTCTGCGCCCAAAACTTGAAATAAGCTTAAATCAGCACTAAGTATACTGAAGCTTTTTTTTTTAAACTTCATGCAAGTTCAGTAGAAGTGTTTAAAAATAATGTATCTTGGATACACTGCAGGAAAATCATATTGCATTATGTGTATAAAAAGATTTAACTTTAAAAAATATTAAAGATCAACACATCTCCCTGAATATCTCAAAACTTTAAAATTCATTTATATCTGTCAAAAATTAACCCCACATTTTCAAATTTGAAAGCTTGCATATGTGATTACCTGTTTTTTCGTCTCAAAGATTTCTTCTTCATCTTTCTTGGGTTTTTTTGGAGGCCTCTGCCTTCTGAAGTATGCATCATTCAAATGTTCAGGTATTTTAACGCTGCTAATATCCAATTTAGTACTGGTCGCTATTACATAATTCTGGTTCACTCTTCTCAAAGGACAGCCATTAATCTTATAAGGACCTGTTAAATGAAAGTCAACAAGTATGTACAAGAATAACAAGACATTTCTTACATGGACAATCAGATGTTACAAATCAAAGCCAAATATGAATATTTAGCGTCACCGAAAGGTATAAAAGTATTCTTTACATACTCTCTCATACATTGAAACCTTTAACTAAATTCTTAATCAAAACAAAGGATAATGGGTTGCCATTTCATTTAACGTTTTCGATTTCTCATTTTTTTTCCCCAATTGCCAGGAATGTAATTGTCATTCAGAAATTCCAAAAAATACATCAAAATTTCAAAGAATTTAAAAACAAGTTATTTTTAAATAATATATACATATGTAATGAGAAAACTGTAGAAGTGCATACTAGTTCGTGTTGAGTGGTTGATTTAAACAATGGCGAACCAAAGGTAGGGTGTGGCCGGTGGCGAGTGAATGATTGTATATTTGATACATTTTCCATGTTGGTTGATGTTGACGTATTCAGTACTATTGACGAGGCCGTTTGGAACATTAATCCAGTTTATTGCATCTTGAAACACATAACTATAAAGATAGAAGGCACAACACAAAGACAAACACAGAACGCGCGGCAGCCGGCTAAATTACATGATGAAAGCAAGCAGACAAAGAGAGCGATTAAACCAGATTTTTGCTTTTATACCAACAGTGGTTATTACGTAATAGTAGTTCTGATTGGATAGAATGGGCGGGACAGGGATTTCGGACTAGCCGATTACGATTACAATGTTAGTTTCGAACCAAATTATTAAAGAGTTAATTAAAAGGATTTTAGGGGGAATTATTACATATATATATCAATAATTATATAAAACCCTACAAACCAATCGGGTAGCTCATCTTCCCTACCCAGATCTAGCTACATCTCTCGGGCCTCATTAGATCTTACTCAATATGGGATGGAGGGTCACTCAGCGATCCATGTTCCAATGACCTCTTTAGTGTGTGTGTATATAATTATATATAAAAGGAAAATACCATTTTTTCCCTTTCAATTTTTGATTCAGCTTCAACTGATTAATTTTCAGATTTTTTAACATTTGTGCTTGTATTGAAAATTTAAAAATATATGCTATGTAACTATAAATAAAACTGAAAAAAGGTTTAAAAGAGTAAATAGTGTATCAAATATATAGTACAATTTTGTGAGGCAGAGAGAAATTTTAAAATCTACCTTTTAACTTCTAATGAAATCCCCCAGATGTTTTGATAAAATAATTTTCAAATATAGTTTAGTAATAAAACCTGCAGAAAGAATTCTTTCAACGGAATAAATAATTATTCTGAAGGAAAAATCACAAATTCAAATACAAAAAAATTTACTTACTTTATAATAAACAAATATGTCACTTGTTTATTTTGCAGAAGCTGTTACCACCTCTATTTTTTATTTTCAATTTCATCATATACACAGAGAAAAATCTTTCAAACCAAAAGTTGTAATTTTTTTTTAATGAAATTTATCACTAAGCGCCAAAAGCAAAAACTGTTAACAGCACAGAAAAAAATATTACAATCAAAGATTTTGTAAATTAAAAATCTGGAAAAGAAACTCACATTTAAGAAATAATTACTAAAACTAATGTTCCTTTACTGATTCACATGTGTTTGAAAATTAATCAGACGAAGCTGAATCAATTATTTCTCTATTGTTAATAAGAGGTAAATATTAATATAAATACTTGGAAATCTATTAGCTGCTAATAATGTACATTAAAAATATTGATTATTGTACTTAAGAGAATTTATTTGTATAACCGATTTCTTGTTTATGGAATTACTATATTATTGTTATATAAAAAAATTAATGTTAATGTAAGAATCTTGCACTTAAGTTTGGTTAAAAAAAATAAGAAAAGTTGCAAGATTGCTTAAAAATATTTTCTAATAAACAGTTTGTGGGTTCATTCCTTTCTTCAACTTGCTGATTCAATTAAATAGCTTATAATAAAAACAAGTACCCAAAATTTTTTTTAAAAAAAATAAAATAACAATGTTTTTAAGTATTAGTACTGCATTATCCACATAAATCAAGATCTTAGAACTTTGATCAGATCGGTTGTGCTGGTATGCTACAAAATGTGATTTCTTTAAGAACTAAATACTTTAGTTGACGAAGCAATGTTTAACAGAAAGGAACTGATCAGGTCAAAATTTCAGGGATTTACACTTTCCCACATGAAGGGTTCCCAACAACCCTCTTCATGGGCATTACTTTCTCTTATTACATTCTTACCCCACTGCTGGGGTAATGAAAATTCCTCTGTTCAGGTAGTTCGGGGTGAACAATTGCAAATTGCCAGTCAAGTCAGCTAAAACATATCCAAGGTTCAAATCCACAGTCAAGTCAAAAATAGCTACCTCATAGATAAGCCCAGTGCACAATTCCCAGGAACAAAGTATAATTCCCGGGAAAAACTAATTTCATTCAAATCAACAGCAACAAAAATCAAAATAACAAATTCTTATTTAAGAATGTTTTTTAAATCTAAATTTTTAGAACATTAAGATGGCAAGACAAGCATATTAGAGAATGAAATGTTGCAAATCGGAGAGAAAAACATGCCAAGTTGTCAAACTTTTATCTAAAAATGTAATCCTATTACAAAATAGTTTTATACCAGTCTTTTCCTCCAATGGTCATTCTATTTATAAAGATTTTATACACTTTTCAAGCAACAGTTTCTTACCATGGCTGAATAAAACAATTCAACTAACTTTTCATCAAGAGAAAAAAAATAAGAAAGCCATGCTAGAATTACGTATGAATTCAAATTTGTGACTACATTCAAGTATGAATATTTAAAAATTATGGCCAAATATATTAGCATGAGCAAAAAGCATACAATCCAAGGTTTTGAGCACAAAGTGAAATTTCTCAAAATATGTACCCTTTTATAGGAAAGAACATTTAAGTTGGTGCTTTTTCTTTCATTTCCAATAATAGTTAATATGATTAAATGAAACTAAATCATTCTTATTCAAACAAAACCTTTTCCATTTTTCTTTAAACAATAATTTAGTTAGCTGATTTAATTAATTTACTTCAATATTTTTATACGGAAAGGAAAGCCATAAAATGTAACTTCATACTTCAAAACATTTGTTTTTTGCCTCGCAACAGTAGTAAAACATGTTAGCGCAATTTGGTAAAATTTTCTTTAGGCCAAAAAATCAGCAAGTTCAATTATGACTTAATCAAAGAGTATTCTATCAAAATACTTTCAGATATATTAAATAAGATCTGCTGGCATAAGTTCGATATAAAGACATTTTTGGAGCCTTTTTCGTGAGATTTTGCGCCAGATTCTAGATACGTTCCCTTGTTTTCCAGTAGTTTCACAGGATTTTCGATTTACGGTGCATTTTTCAATCAGAGTGCACATTTCAAAAGAGTGCTAATTCATTTACTTTCTCTGAATATTTTCCTCTGGGACTTTCAACAGTTCAGACATCATTACAAATCTCTTCAGGCTGATATTTCAGGACAAGAGAATCTACAATTTCTTTATTTATTTCATGTTATTTGTTAATTAGTATTTAATTATTATTAATCTTTATTCTATGAATGTATTTATTATATTACATTTTATTAATATTTAATTATCAGTATTAATTAAACTAGTTATTAATTCTTTCATTAAATCACTGATTTAGTTAAATTTTATAAACTTTTCAGTAATTTCATATAATTTGTTACACATACTAATGCATTAAATTAATTTGAATCTTATAATACTTTAATTTGTATAGTCTTATCTTTGAAATAGCCTATTACTACACATACTGATGTGTTAAATATAAATATGAATCTTATATTATGTATATAGCCTTATTTATGTCATGCCTAGTAAAATATTTCAGTAATTTAAACAAAAACTATAAAGAATTTACTGATTAAAAACTTCTCCTTCAAGCTCATATAGAAAAACTAACTATACTTATCTAAAAGACAACTATAGTCAGAGAGAGAAGAGTTAGTTTCATATATTACTTATAAAATAAAAAATTTATCTGGCAACTGTATTAAACTGCACTTATTTTCTAAAAGATTTAAAATTCTGTAAAACCTATTCCTTAAAGATTTTTTTAAATGTGAAACTAGTAGCATATTAAAATTAAACTGATGTGGCAAAATAGTAGTTGTATCTAATTATATTAGTTGAATTTGCATATTTTTTACTTTGGTTCAAGAATAATTAATAACCATTAAAACCTATAATACGAGAATGTATTACTTAACTCTTTAAATGTGCATACTGCTGAATGATGCACATCAAACATGTATGCTAAATGTGAATTTTGGTTGTAATTTAACAATATTTAATTGGGAAGAGAGGAATCTAGGTCAAAACCTTTAAAAAGGGATTTAATCATAGAAGATTTTTTTATCACATCTCTAGTTTATACTAGCTCTTTTGTCATTGTAGGCAGTTTTGTACAAGTATATCCAGTGCTGCTGCAAGGCAAGACTTCTTAATTACATTTTCTTTTATATAATTATTTAATGTAATTTTTCTTAATACCTTCTTTATGCTTAATTTTACTGTTTTAAATTTTTAACTGTTAATTGACTTTTTAGACTTAATGCATGTTTAAGTAATTATGTGATTAATAGAACTATTTGTTCATTGTTATTCTGAATCACTTACACAAAAATAGATTTTTATTCTTAAATTCACTGCAGTATTGCTAATGATAATTGTACTATTTACACCAAGTACTATAAAAATTTATCCTTTTTCTACGTTTCAAGTTTAATTTTAATGTAGGATTTCTCTCTAAGCCTATTTTTATTTTTTAATTTTACATGCTTCTACTAGGATTAGAAAAAATCCCGCCACTCATTTTCGTAGAAAGAGGTGGAGGTGAGGGACGTTTCATGTTGTTTCTGAGTGGCTGGGGAAGGGAAGGCAAAATTTTGCAACCCTTTGCTTTCCTTGGCAGCAAGTCGCAAAATTTTTTTTTGTAATTTTTAGAAATTAAAAAAGTCAACAAAAAAATTTACTTAATGTTAACAAGTCATAAATCATTAATTTAGCAGTTTTAATATTTACGCTATGAATAACTACATTGACCTATTATATATATCAAATGCTGTCCTCACTTTTCTTCATGCATGAAAATGAGTTTTTCAATGTACTTCTTTCATATCAACCCATTGAGAAATTGGCAATATTTTAAATATTAAAAAAAAAACCTTATATCAACAACAAAAAAAAATAAATAGCTACATTTAGGAGCCAAAGCATTGTAGTTGCATTCAAAACCACAACCAAAGAGTCTATATTGATAACATTTTATAAAATTTACATATCTACAAATCTAAGTGTTACCATGTAGTTGCATGATATATCCTATTAATAAAGGTTACTTTCTCAAGCACATGCAAAATAAGATTACATTTGGATATGAGCAGGAATAATTTTCCACTATTGGCTGTATACTGCAGCATTTTTGGACATTTATTTGACGAAATTAGTCGACAGTACACTAGCTTAAAAAATAACTTTGAACTAAATTTTTTGCTATTTTCAGAAAAATAAAAGTAATTATTTCTATTAAATAAAAAAGTTAAGTCAGAATGCATGTACAATTATGGATTTTTACTTACCATTTACAAGCAACAAGCCAGTATTGGCTAACTGCTTCAAGAAAACTACTCTCTGAAAACAAAAAAATATATAAAAATTAAAAAATAATAATAATAAATAAAACAATAAAAATAGCAGGGAAAAAAACCGAGCAAAGAGAAATTCTAAGCATTATGATTTTTCTAGGAACATCACAAATTAAGCAAAAATAAAAATTTTTTGTTCTAGTTTAAAAGAAACAGCTAAATATTTATTTAGCCAAATTATTAACTAGCAACAATTGTTCCTAAAGTGAAAATAGAATGCATATTTACCTTTCCACGATGTTTGCCTGCCAACATAATGAGAACTGTTCCAGGAGTAATAGTTTTACGCAGATATCGTGAATAATCGATCACAACTTTTTTTTTGGGAGCACGTTTCCGCCTGCTGCTACCCTCAGTAGCATACAATTTTTTCTGTAACAACACATATAAGACATTTTAACATTCTACACAATATTCAAAATAATACTGAGCAGTTTAAAATAAAGGATTTATAAAGAGAAAGAAATTTTAACTCCCTTAATAATGACTGGTACATCTTCAAATTTTACAAAATTAGTTGATATAAAACCTAAAAATACTCAAAAATGCAGTTTCACTATAAAAATTTGCTTTTTCTTATCAGATAATTGCACGAATTTTCGGGCAATTTTCACCAAATTTATTCTCCTTTCCACAAAGGAAATAATCTTGGTGTGACTGAAAGCTTGATGCTCTTCAAGGGAAGATAACGCAGGAAACAGTTTACAACTCTGAAGAGATCACAATTCAACATAAAATGTTTTACGTGAATCTAAGTTCAGTGATGTATATCAATTTATTAGGCATACTAGAAAAGGTACTCTTATCAATGATTACTAGTATATATGCAATTTCTCTCAAGTTACTACTATGCAGCCATTATTGAATAGATTATTGCACAGCAGATAATTATACATTGCAGAACATGCAGATGTAATTCTAAAAAATCAGATAAGCATGAAACACTCAAAGAAATTGTCCCATAAGAATTACAGGGGAAAAAAACCTTTAAAAGTGAAATCTGTGCATACCAAAGAGGGAAAGTCTACATCAAATGGATGGATAAGAAAGTCATATCTACTATCTATAATGCACAACCCTGTAATAACTGAGTTGCCTTCATACACAGATGAGGTCAGACTAAACACCAAAAGTAGTAATGGAGTTCAATACTACTAAGCAAAACGTAGATAAAACGGATTAGCATTTTAAGAATTCACCAATCCCAAGAGAGGAAAGAAATACAAAAAATATTTTTCCTCCTTTTAGATATATTGCTGCCAAGTTTCTATTTTATACAAGAAACATGAAGGAAAATATTCTCATTTGAATTTTAAGACTTGATGTAATCGATCATCTAATTAAAAGGCATGGGACAATAAATGAGAAAAAAAAAAGACTAGGAATTTTGCCTAATCCTTTACAACCAATAGAAAGGCGTAAGTGATTCCTCCGACATAAAAGAGACCAACAAGGTATGTTTTGTGAGAGCTGTTAGAAAGAAACTATTTTAGAAAACAGGAGAGAAAAACAAGATATTTGTCAAGATTATGATGCTTTTCTTGTATAACAGACAAAAATTGAATTTTAAAAGGATAATTAGTGAGAACAAAAATTAATTTTCAAGTCTTGCAACTCTTTTGTGAGTCCAGTTAACTTGTTTCATCAGAGAAAAGTCAATTTAAAGAAAAAATTCAATATTTCCAATAGTTCTGACAGTACTTACGTATTATTGCAACCGTATTGGCCACATTACGTGAAACAAAGCACATGGTTGCCAATTTGGAGCAAACGACACATGCAATATTGAGCATGTGTCATTTGAGCAAGTTATCTTAAATATTGGCATTGTTGCGATATAATGTAAGTACTGCTCTGACTACTGATTTGAAGTACATAATGTTAGACCATAAAATTATTTATAAAAAAATGGGTGAAATTGTCGAATCGGCCGCTTCTTCGCCAAAGTTAGAAAAATCGTGTATTTGGCGCGTTTTTGTCAAAAATGACTTCTTCACTGGAGAACAAATTTAGAAGGGTTACCAGATTTAGAGCATTTATCGATTTGGCGAGAAAACACTTGGCGCGAGAAGCGGCCGATTCGACAAATCAACCAAAAAACGTGCTTATTTTTTAATATGACTGAAGAAAAAGAAACATAAGAGATTAAGTGTTTAAAAATAATATGCAAAAAATAAGTTTAATTAACTTAAAATTAAATTAAAATAACTGGTTATCAAAAAGAAAAAAAGATGACAGCTGCTAATAATATACTATAGCGGTTTTGAAAATCAAAGCATAACAATTTTTTTTTAAAAAATGTACCTCTTTTCTCAAATACACTTTTCTAGTCCCTCCATTCTTTTCCCCTCCAATAGGTTTGATAATAAATTCTGGTTTGGGCTCAGGGATCTTAACACCTTTCGCTCGCAATTTATACAATTTTCTTCGAACACACCAAAGGGATTTGGATCGGTTATAACGCATCACTCCTCCGGGTAATACAATCCGAGGTACATAGGGCCTCTTCTCCTCAGCACCTGCATCTTTCTTTGCTGGCTCTGCCATTCTGTGTAAATAAAAAAACACTAAATTAAGTAATATATTATAAGAACATACTTATTAAAGAATTCTAGACATGTTACAAAAATGCACAATATTTATTCATATGCATTTATGGTATTTACGTATTAGCATCGAAGCAGTAAAATTGACACCACATGAATCACGCCTTGATACCAAAACAACAAAAATTCCTGTGTGCTTTATATGAGGAAAAACACCTGTCAGATTATGATGCAAAATAGCATGATTTGTGTGGCAACAAATTGGCTCTAGGGACAATGCTAATACGCAAGTACCAAATGGTAATATCCTAGCACAGCCCCCTGGTGTATTCGGTGACAAGTTTTTTGCCAAATGCCGCCAAGGGAAAAACAGCTTTTTTCAAAATGGCATCAGAGACTAAAACAAAAGAGGGGGGGGGGGGGGGGGTGTTCACAGTGACGTCAAGAGACGGAAAATATCAAAAAAAAACATGGTTTCTAAGATGAACACCACAAGAAACATCAAGTCCAAAATAAATAAGAAATCAAAAGCAAATTCTTTCCAAATTTTAGACATACATACCAAGATCCTATCAATCCTTCATTCTTACAAAAAACAGTCATCATAAACTTTCTCTTTTAATAAAAAACCTCACTTGTGATTTTATGAAGAAAACACAGTTTCTAAATGTGCTTCTACAAGAAAAACAGAAAAATGCAACAATGGGAAAAAACATACAATATGAATGCTTTTGGCTCATGAAATAGCAATTGCCATTTCTCCCAAACACAAATGCTTCCCATATTTTGGACGTACATACCGAAATAGTCGAACCTCTATATTGCGAATTTTTCTATATAGTGAACTTTTTTCTGGAACCTTGAACATTTCACAATTTTCTTCATAAAATAACCTCTCTATAACGAAGTGCATGTTCAATATAATGAACATTTTCTTTCGTGATTCACTTTTTGTTCTCCCTTTTTTTCCCAAATATTGAGTTGTTCGGAAAGTAATTTCGTTTTTTTTTTGTGGAAATGAAAGACAGATTTCGTAAAATAAACAAATACTTTATTAAATTATATATTGGCCGCTCTAGTCCAACACCTTTTGCCATCTTTCTGGTAGTAGCATAATTTCACTCTCATAAAATTTTTGGTCTTTTACTGGCAAAAAACTGATCGAGGTGGTTTTTGACCTCCTCATTTGAGGTGAAGGTTTTACCGTCTAAAAAATTTTGCAGTGACCGGAAAAAAAAATAATCTGATGGTGCCAGGTCTGTAGAATATGGTGGATGTAGCATTGTAAAAGCTTTTGGCGAGTGACCAAACGTGTGTGAGGTCTCGCGTTGTTTTGGTGAAACACTACACCTTTCCTGTTGATTAGTTC
>BMAV01018189.1:613446-626254 GCA_019973955.1 Trichonephila inaurata madagascariensis
CCTCTTGCGTTTGACGTTGTTGTATACAACCCGTGTTTCGTCCCCAGTGATGATGCGCTTCAAAAACGGATCATTTTCGTGACGTTTGAGAAGCGAATCGCAGACGTCAATGCGGAGAGGATAATCCCAGGCCTTTCAAGTGGTCATAAACTGTTGAATTTGATAAATTTAACCTTAATCCGATCTCAAGTGTTGTTATTCGCCGGTTCGCATCAACTAATGCCTTTATCAGCTTCAACCGGCCTTCACGAACGTGGTGCATCTTCAACATCAAAATTGCCGGATCGAAATTTAGCGAACCAGTTCTGGCACTGGCGTACTGTCAACACACCTTCTCCATACACATCGGTCAATTTTTTTCTGGCTTGAACAGCATTTTTACCCTTTCTGTAGTAAAACAGTAAGATATGTCGAAAATGCTGCTTATCGCTCTCCATATTTAAAAGGGCACCAACCAAACACTACTGCGTAGAATTAATTGGAATTTTTCACACACAAGCCTTGCTATATGAGCTCTCAAAGCAAATAAAAATTACACGGCATAAATGTGAAGTTGGGTGTAAAAAATACAATTAAATCCTCTGTCGGGAAAAAACGAAATTACTTTCCGAACAACCCAATATTTCTGAAAATATTTCAAGTTATTCTCTCTTTAACACATTTTAAGGTGGTCATAAATTTGGAACTGGTTTTATTAGATCCTAACTCGCTGAGAACCATAGAGTTCTGGACATTTCATCCAAGAAATGCAACCTTTAACCCCCATTGCCCAGTTCACTAAAAACATCTTCGATATCCTCTTGCACCCTCATTAGAGTTATCCTGTGTCCACATGTTCTAATTATAAAATAATGTATGTTCAATATTACTTGTATGCTTTAAATTATAAAACATCCTTAAAATTCATTAATTTTAATTTAAAATTATTTTCTTAATATTGAAAATACAGTGAATTCTTCGACATTCTTTTTTCTTGTTTTCTTTGCAGTTCTTTCTTTTTTGATAGGTAAGCAACATAAAATAAACATATATTAATTTTAAAAAAGTGTGAATAATTACAGTAAAACCCGGTGTATAACGCACACTTTTAACACACAAAATAAGATCGAAATTTAAGGGTGTGTTCTATACGCCAGGTATAAAAGCAATAGCTTTAAAAATAACTATAGAGATGAGCATTAAAAAGGAATTTACCTTTACGCATACCGAAATACAGTTTATTAAAAAGAAATGACATGCCTCATGAACTAAAAGAGTTATAATTCTCTCTAGAAGTATACTATTAGTTCATAAGTCTGGGATGATATCTCGAATACACGACTTCAAAACCCAAAAGCATTATATATTAATAATTAAGGTTTCTTCGTAAAATATGGGGTCTGCGTTATACGGTGAATGTACCTAAAAATTAAAAAATGCAATTTTAAAGTAAGGGAGCACATTATGCACTGGTGTGCATTATATCACGAATTTTAGGGTACTTTTTTAAATCTAGTGTTTATGAATTTAAAATTTAGTTTTATGTGGTTTATAAAGTATACTAAAGGACGAACATTTATATAACAAATTTTCCATACAATGAACTTTTTTCCGGGATTTAGCGACTTCCTTATATAGAGGTCCGACTGTATTTTTAATCTTTCACTCATTCACAAAGCAATTTCTTTCATTCAAAAAAAAAAATATCCATCTGTCAAACTTCCAAGAAAACATGATTCCCAAAATTGCTTCAAGAAGAAAACAGAAAAATATTTGCTTCTAAAACACGAGAAAAACATCATTCAATTCGAATTTATCAATGCACACACACACATCTCCCTTTCTCTCTAACATACCCTTTCTCTCTAACATACTTTCTGCAGTAATTTCATTAAAAAAAAATCCATTCACTGCTTCATTTTCAGGTTTCTGGAAAAATCTTACACAACCCTTGATGATGACCATTGGAAAAAATGACTAGTGCCCAAATCCGGACAGGGTGGAGATACTACTTTTTTATTTTGCATGGCTGCCAAGTTGTAAACTTTATCTCAAAAAAATTTGGTGAAATAATAGCCATGCTGAGATTCAACCTACCTATTCATTACAAATAAACTTAAGTTTCAAAAACTCTCTGCATCAAGCATGTCAAACTTGCAACCGACATTGAATATCTTAGTAGCTTAGCCAACATATGCAGCAAAAATTTTACCAGAAATATAACTTAATTTTAATTTCTTTATCAATAATAAACCAAAACATTCACAATGGACTTTTTATTAGTCGTGTTGAATCAATGCAATTTTCCCACGAATAACAAATTCGTCAGGATTGATAATTAACCCCTTCGACACAAATGTTGCATGTCCATGACAGCAGGAAACACTGAATTCCCGGCTGTCACATCCATGTGACACTGGCTAAGAATGTTTGAAAGCTCAGTTTTTTGGCAATAGATGGTATTACATGTTCATAAAATTTGACATACTTGTAGATCCGACTTTATACTTAAAATGAGTGAAATATTACTCACATGCACATGGACTTTAATTTATAAATAGGGAATAGAAGGTTTTCGAATTGAATGCTTTATGACTAATCTTGAAATGAACACGTGGCAAACATGATAGTTTTTTTTTCCACTAGAGCATTTGGTTTGGGTTTGCAGTATAAGATTTTAAGGGATATTTAGATCTGGCAAACAAAATTTATTCTTTTATACTTTTACAAGGTTAAAGAAGGTTCATTGAACTTGGAACAGCAGACTGATGCAAAATTGATTCGAAATTAGAATCTGAGAGTAGTGGTAGTGGCAAATAATATTATACGATTGTTCTGTTCTGTTCATTGCAAATTTTACGATAATGATATTTCAAACACTTATATGACAATCACATTGACAGAAAATGCCTCTCTATGGTCACCAACAATAAAAAATAAATAGTTTTTGTTGATTCATTCTTACAAAAAAACTCCTAAATAGCAAATGCTTAATTATGAATGCCAGAATTGTAATATAGGACTCAGTGTAAATTCCTGTTTTTAAATTTTTCGTACTAAAAAGAATTTTAAGAAAAACAACGTGCATTGTGGTACCAATCATGAGGAACAGTGATAAAAAGAACAATGTTAATATGCGGTTCTTTTATGGTACACTGTATATACATTTCGAAAGACAATTTTATGTCTCCAACCAGTTTTTGCTTTCAGTATTCCACACAAAAAATTACATTAGTGGATGTCGCTATTAATACACAAAACATAAAAATAAAAAGATATAAAGCATATCACGACTGAACAAAACGATTACACGTTTTAACTCTGCAAGAGACGCGTATTACATATAACTAATAGAATGCGATGCAAAAGGCCATATTACAAAGTGTAGTAAATATTAAGTGTAATTCCACAAGTAACTCAGAATGTGTCAAGCACATAGTTCAATTTATTTGCCGTTCTGATCAAAACTATTCACCAAATAAGATTATGACCTGATTAAATATATCGAAAGTCGTAATGAATTTTCTTAAAAAATGCATGGTAAAAAAGCTCATACATGTAAGGCTGGTATAAACCAATATACTTACTTTGACGCAAACTTAATAAAAAATACTGATTTATTATAAAAGTAAATAAATTTTTATACAATTTATAAACAACTACTTTCAATTATATGCTTCAATTTTTTCGATTGAAATAAATTTAATAACGTTACTCTAGACTTACCTGGCCTACAGGATCGTAGAAATTTCCCTTCTTCAACTACGAAAACAGTGAACCGCTGTTGCCAGATTGAAAATGAGTATAATGTTGATAATATAAAAAATGGCAACTTTTTTAGTTGATAAGTATTTCTTTAATACGAAATTTTAGAAATCGGCTAAATTGAACTAACTCACTTTTAAAGGATTTTGAAAACGACTTTTGGGGACAATTTTTTAGACACTTCAATTAAAGAGTTTAAGATTTATTCACCATTAAATTCCTTTGTATCCAAATTTGATTTGATTTTCCTTTTTTCCTTCCTTTTTTCCTCTCTGAAGCAACTCGAAGGCTATTGGCGAAAGACTTCGAATTTCGAAACCACTATCAAGAGACGAGAACGATACCTGAGCTGGCACTCCACTCTTGAAACTTCTGTCGCTGTAGCTAATGGCACCTGTCAGATAAAAGCCCAGGAAATTCATCGTAGCAAAAGGCTAGTTTGTTAAGCCTGTCGTTGACCATAGCTTTGAGCAAGCACCATACAGGTGACAGTGCGATCTGGTTAGATTCCACCCCAGTTTTGAGGGAAAACACCCTGGGCGTTGGGGGACTACCACTACTTCCCCTTTCACCAACCTCAAGAATGGACCCGTGGCTTGATGTTTATTTAGAGTACCCCTATGCCGCAAAGGCAGTATACATTTATAAACATCCATACCTTTTCCGTGATTCGAACCCTGGCCCAACGGTACAGCAGTCCCCGTCACTAACCACTATACTGGATGGGTGGCTCCAAACTTTTATATCACGCCATCATAAGGATTTTGAGCCTCGATAGATTTAACGAGCCTCGGCCCCTTTACACGGCTTTTCTAACCAAAGGTCAATCACTAAAGCGAAGAGGAACCGGTTTGTTTTAGACGTATGACCTACTCAGAAACTCTGCGTAGTAATGCATTGTTTTCTTAATCATCCTACCCTGTTGAAAAAAAATGTCACGTTTTACCTTGGGGGTCCAATAGACCCGGTTCGTAAAGAGTTACTCTAAGACTTCAGAAATAATTTACATAAGGCTCATTTTATATATTATTAGTAATTATAATTGTATCAAGGTCATTTTAGTTTATCCATATTCACTTTCCCCTTTTTTCTTCATTTTAATCCTCCCTCCCTCGACCCTTATCTCGATTCCGTAAAAGAATAAAAATATTAATGAAAATGAAATAATTCATAATTTTTAGATCAATTTTAATTTACATTTTGTAATTATATTATATTTATAATGATTTTCACGATAAAAAAATGTACAACAAATATTTAGGTGTTTGGGACAGGTAAGGTCTGGTGTAGCAGTATGTAGCAGTGGCGTAACGTACACCCCCGCATTGTGGGCGGCCCAAGGTTCTAGGGGGTCCAAAACCTGACTGCCGCTAAGTATCTACCTTTTGTAAAATCCGACTTGGGGGTCCAAAACCTGACTTTGCAGGGGAGGGGGTAAATGTTCTCTGTTACGCAACTGATATGCAGTATGAGTTTGTTTGTTTTTATTTTCCTTAGGGTCATATTCTATACACTTTTCTCGATTAAGTGTTCTGATATCTGAGGTTTTATTTTTTGCAGCTGGTAGGGTCCTGCCTATTAAAATGCTAACATATTCTTTTTTCTTCTAAAATCCCTACGATTCTTTGTAAGTTACTTTTAGTCACTTTATTTTTTAAGAATAAATAAAATTTCAACAATCAGAATTAAAATCTTTGTATAAGAAATCGTAAGATTAATTTTACAAATAGGTCAAAGGGACTCATACAGAGTAGGAAGGTTAACATACGGTGTTTCTGGGATGTTGAAGCTTCCTGAAAATATTATCGGGGAAGGTTGAGTAATAGTTTGAAATACCCATTATTTGAATTTTTTTTTAAAAAACTTCATAGTTATATAAACTACTTAGATGATCTAACTAAATTATATTTTTTACTGTCTTTCTCTCTCACTCTCTGCTAAGAAATGATTTATACCTCATTAAATACGACGATAAATTATATTGGTACTTACATGCTATCGCAAACCTATTGGCGACATTGAATAAAACAGCACGGATTCTAAAAACGAAATACGCTGTGGGAAATATGGAACACGTATTTGAAAAATTTTATGCCAAAAATGATGAGTGATTATAAGTAAATAACAATCAATAAAAGAAAAAAATAACCAACTTTTATTATTTTATTTTATTTTTTAATTTCATTATTATTATATATATATATTCACAATTTATATTATATGGTTATTATTTTATTATTATATATAATAGTAATAGTAATAAAAGCCCTTTTTTTTTATCCTACGCTCGTCTGCGGTATTTCTGCCATCATTCGACAAGCAGTTCAGTTTAACGATGAGAAGATATAAAAAGAAGAGCAAAATCTTTCATTCGCCTCAATAGAGTTGTCATCTAGAAATAATGTTATAATAATAACACACTCTAATAATAGTTATACATAATTATATTATTGTATACATTTTTTATTAAATTTTATTATTTAATAATTCGGTAAATCCCAGATTCAGATTTTAGTATTCGAGCTTGCCATATCAACGATCGATTAGGCTTGGAATGGTGGCATTCGGAGAAACATGAAACGAAGCACAAGACCCTGAGAAGATTCTTGGAAAAGAGCGGCCGTAAGTTGAAATGTTAGAGAAAATGGAAAATTGACCTTTTAAGGTGCTACACTGTTAGGCCTGTTAAGGCCTGGTCACTCCTGTGAAAGGCTGTGTTAGGACGACATTCTCGAGAGTCTAAGTGAATCTGGAAATCAATCAGAGAGAGAGACCATTGGTGTGTGTTGAGGCGTCGTAGATTATAAGGGTTTTCCCCTTCTGGTGTCTATTTAAAGGTGGAATATTCCCCGCACACAAAAGCGACACGTGAGGAGGAATCATTTCTGTTTGCACGTAGCCAGGATTACTAACCAGCCATTGGTACTTGTCACCCCTCACGTGGTGGACTTTGAAGACGGATTGGCGTGAGAACTACGACGGTCACTACACAGTCGGCTGCATAAAAGGAGGTCAAAGGATGACTTGCCTTAGAACATAAGCGTCGAAGTGTCCGGTCTTGGATACATTCCCACGTGAAATTACGCGGCCGTTGAGCGTCGTTATTCTAACAGGAAATCGGTCATTTGGTGGAGACCGCCACAGATTAATCAAAAGTTTTTAAGGGGGGGAGGGGAAACACGTTAATCTTTTGGATGAGACTGTTTTACTAAGCTCTAAATTTGTAGCAAGTTGGCAAGTCCACATCTTATCATTTTTTATAGCATATTAGCATAGTTTTTTTAAAATTTGAGATTCGTTTTCTTATACAGTCCATTTGTGATAACAGATATATCCGTTTACGAATTAACTTTGAATGAAGAGGAAAAACTGATTTCGCTCTGTGTAATAATCGAGATTTAATTTCAAAACATACGGAAGAATGAATTCATTTCGGATTAAAATTAGAGGCGATTATCTCATAATAGCCAAAAAAGCTTTAAAAATATTGATACGGGTTTTTACATCTTACTTACGTGAATTCAAATTTTCAGTATTAACAAATATAAAAGTGGTGTTGACGCCTGCGTAATGACGACTGCATGTATAATGATTGCGAGTATGACGCTTGCATGTAGGCCGCATGCGTGAAGACGCCTGCGTGCGCCACCTGCCAGCCGGATGGTATATTAGGAGAAACTGAAGGATTTCGGCATTACTGACTTATTGACGTGGGTAATAATTGCTATCACATCGAAACCCACAATAACTTATGTTACTTTTTTGTTAAGTTTTTTTATTAAAATTTCAGTCGAAAGACTGGTCCGTCAAATTATTGAAACTCGTGACACTCACGAACAAGTGGAAAATAGATAAAGACTTTTAAATGCGGATGACGAAATGAGAGAAGCATTATCATTTTTACGACCCAATATAAACGAAGTTATCAAATTCAAATTTCACATTAAATGCATTCTTATAATTAATTTGTAATTATTTACTCAATAGGGTCGGGTGGGGGTATATTCAAAAACACCTGTTTTCTCTTTTTAAATACAGATATTTTGTTTCTTTTTTAGAGACGTATATTGAGATTACAGTAAATACTTTCATCTTAGTTTCTGAAGTCTTCAACAAATTTGATGTTTATTAAGTTTCTTAATATGCTGTTTGCAAATGGTTTATTAGCTTAGGCTGCTGATGAACTTTCTTCTAAAATCAATATTGACTGCCAAAAACTATTAATTTTTGCTCAGAATTTTAGAGCAATATCTAAGGAACACATCCACATAAAAAAAAAGTTAAGAATAAATTTTATAATTCTATTTATCATGAGTTGTTTTTTTAGGTGGGGTAATTTGGGGGTATGGTTAAGCTTATCTAAGTGTTCTATGATAGGGACATTTTTTACCTCTACGTTAACTTTAGCAAATGTCTAATGCTCTGTAATTTATAATAAAAGGACTAAAATAATTAATTTACTTAATATTTATTCACTAGGTAGTAATTTTAATCCCTACTGCAGTGGGTCGATAAGTTTGCTTGAGGACTTAAACACTGGGGATCTCACTTCGGACTGACCACCTGATCGGGACATCTGCTCATGCACCTCAGCTCTTAATGGCCACTTATACTGCGATGGATACAGTAGGCCCTGGCCCTCATGGCTGTTGCACCACTGTGTTTGAGTAATTTTAATTCTGAAAAACATTTTGCAACCATGGAATGTTTTCTGCTATGAAAAAAGCTTGGAAGGAGATTTTGAAACATTGCTTTAGAAAAAGCAGATTACAAAATGTTTCTACATCATCATTTCCATTTCTCATGAAAAGGTTGTTTGAAATAATGAAGCCGGAAAATGCAGTGAAGGGATTTAAAGGATCAGGAAAGGCCACCCAATACCGTATTCTTATTACGGGTAAGGGAAACAACCAAGATCACAAAGTGCAAGAACAGATTCTTCCACAACTTGTGACGTCTCTCGCGTCTTTCTGCTAACATAACTCCTATGTTCTTTGACGGCCACGATTAATGGCAAAACTTTTCCAACCCAATACCAAGAAGATAAACGAAGATAATATGTAAATGAGATATACTATAAAAGGATAGAAGCTTTGATGATAAGATATAGCGCGGCAAGCTTAGAGATAGTTTAGTGTGGAATCATTATGATCGTTAGTGCGGCAAGTTTAAAGATAGCTTAGTGTGGAATCTTGTAGATCAAGAGTTAGCAGTCCGATAGTTTTGGAAAGAATAGAAGTCCTATATAAAGAAGTTGGAATCTTCATATATAAAGTGAAATATAAATATCTCTATAGGTGAAAGAAGGAGATCTGCAAAAGGTAATATTTGACATAGGTATTTAGATGAATCGGTTTATTAACTATAATTAAGATAAAGGATCTAGTTGCGTGATCTGACTTAAATACACGGTTTAATTGGGTGTTAACTCTCACTTTAATTAAAATTGTCAAATTAGAATTTAAGTAATATAAGTTATTCTTAATAAAAGTTGTATTAAGAACTATTATGTCTCATCATTTTGATAATCCCACACCTCTAGCTTACGCGGAACCGGAACGACATAGTCATCACAGGATGACTATGTCGCAAACTATTGTATCTTCTGAAGCTTTGTGTCGCTCAACTCACCTTTAAAGGATTTAAAGAAACCCCAATAATACAAAATCTCTCTCTCCCACCCCATCTATAAAAACAATTTTAGCCATTGAGAATTCAAAGATGAAACGAAAAAGAGTATAGCGCAAGACTGGTGAGGTTTTAACTAACGAAAATGTTTTGGAAAGGTTGGCTGCTGAAGAAAGTGAGCGTAAGAACAAATTTCATCAAGTAAATATAAAGAAGGACGTAAAAGATACAGAAAGTTTTAAAGTAAAGCAAGGATCATAGGTAGAAAGGTTGAGTACTGTTCAAAAGAAGTCAATCATCTAAATCAGGGGCAGACTTTTCCAGGGTCTGGGCTACTTATAACTTTTTCAAGCTGCTGCGGTCCACCCAATGTCAGTGGCGCACACAAAGTGGGGTCCACTGATATGGGCCCTCCTACACAACCCTTGATTTTTTTTACCAATTGATTTTAATCCCATCTATACAGTACGTAAAACTTAAGTATTTGTTAATAAATTTTTTATTATTCAATGCTGATTATTTATTCGGTAATTTATTTTTTTTTACTGTTTTTTGTTCCCGACGATCTACAAAATTAAAAATATATGTTTGGCTGCGTATTGGGGTATGATACGAGAATGGTAGACTTTCGACCCTCGACTACGCCTCCCGCCCCCCTTTAAAATTTCTTATGTGTGCCAATGCCTAGTGTCATAGGTATGATCAGGTAGAAAAAGGGGTCTACAATATTTATTATAAATTAATAATAAATACGGAATATGTGCTTACTTAAATAAAATTAAAAAATAAAACGAACACTTTTAAAACTGCGTTTAAAGCAAAACGCAAAATACAAACATAATAATAATAGCCACCAATTTCATAATATTAAATGATGCATTTATTGTCAAACAATTCAAAGAACATAAAAAAAAAATATAACATTTTTATCTAATGTTAATTTTTGTTGTTATAGTCAGTAGAAGACTTAGTCTGCATGCTTCAGCAATCTTGAATATTTCCGTATATCAGTGTTTCTCAAACTTTCAATATTCGCGAACCAAAATTCTCAATTATAATTTTCATCACGGCCCCCTCCATACAATAACAATGTATTGAATTTAGTAATACTATACTTTGACACTAAAGCTGTAATATGACTTTAACTTCTTATGTGCCGCCGACGTATATAAACGTCTTACTCAGCCAAAGCCTTAATTTTCCGGGCGTATATATGTCTTTCCAAAGGGCGATATTTTTTGTGCTCGATATCCATAAACTTATTTCGAAGGCTTTAAAATGCAATAAAAAGCTCTTGACAGTGTTTGTGAAGGATTTACTTATTTCAGAGGATTTGCTTATTTATTCTTTTTCTCCTCCCCCCTCCCCTCCCGCCCAAAAACTTCAAAATACGTGCATCTACGTGAAAAAGGGTGGCATTGGGAAGCGAATCGCGTGACTTTTAATCGGAGGAATTCATTATAAAACGTATGAGTTATCAAGATAATTATTAATACAAGCCCATGGGGTCACTGGTAATTATCAAACGTTCTTAATTTAGTATTTGTAAATTAATAATAAAATACATTGTACAGTACTGATTCATGTAAGTGTATTTTATCAGTGTATAAATGTGTGTTTTTATTTTATTATATAAGAAAGTATTTTGTTTTCTTTCAGTAAATTAATAATTTTTTTAATAATTTTTTTTCAACTTTTCAATATGCTCACTCCCCCTCGTAGTTTTCACGCCCCCCAAGGGGGCGTGCCCCACAGTTTGAGAGACGCTGCCGCATATAATAGCTAACTGTTAAAATCTTCAAACGGTCACCCCAAAATGTCTTGGCGGTCTACTGGTCGATCGCGATCGACGTAATGTTCTCTCCGAATCTAAATTCATTCTACAAGTTATAGAAATTAATGAGTTCTATCACAGAAAATATCTGACCAAGTCACCATTAGAGGACTGTCACACTTTTTCTGCTATTTATGATGAGGGTTGTGTAGAGTTCAGTGATATATGCTACATACTATGTGAACCTAATTTTGATAGCCGTGGCCATTGTTTCTTTAATTAAATAATTTATAAAAAATTTTTCGAACATTTGTACCATTAAATATAATTTAGGCACATTTATTTCAGCGTATTCTTGTTTCAAAAAGAATATCTACATATTTTTCTTTAAATATACACCAATTTTAGAACTATCCCCCTCCCCTTTTCCCCACCATGGGGTAAACTGGGGGTATCAAAATATGCTCTTTCAAATGTATCACTGTGAGGAAACAATCTAACAAAATTGAATGACTATGTTTCATGTTTAATCTATATGAATCCAATGTATATGAAATGCATCAAAAGTTTCATTAAAATTAATTTAATAGTTTATAACCTGTACTCTCAAAAATAACACCGACGGCTAGCTCTAATGATTTTCATTGGTACACATTTTGATTGAGCACAGTTACAAATACATGAAAACAATTAATACAATACAAATGCTAAGGAGTTTGCGCGGGCGGACATTGGCACGTCCACCCTCCGCCGAAGTGGCAGGCTGATTCAGACACGTCCTTCCTTCACCGAGGTAGCAGTCAGACTCTGGTTAAGTATCCATACGGCCAGGAGAGGGCGCTCTAGTACCATCTTTTTACCATTCGTTACAAGTTTAATTTTAGGGCCTCCTCTAAAAAAAGCTTGATTTTACCCCCAACTGACCCTAATCATTTTGTTGTCTTTGTCATATATGTTATTTTATTTAACTCCAAAAAATGAAGCCCAGTGGCTGCAGGGGCAGCTCTAGAGCCGGAGAAACCGGACGCCTGTCCGGGGCGGCAAATTTTAAGGGCGGTATTTGGATCGAATTAAGACAATATTTTTTTTATGTTACAAAAAAATTTGATATATTTTCTGAAATATTATTTGGTATGAATTTGGTATTTCATTTAAAGTATCTTACTTTATACTCTCTATGTTTAATGTCAGTTTTCTTTTCTATTATAACTTGAAGGGCTCGAGGTAGAAATATATGTTAAATCGTGAAATTTGATATGTTTAGACATCTTTTACTGTAACTTTCTCCCCATCCAGGAGTGGAGTCACAACGAACATTCCTTTCACCCATACGATACCTGATGTCAGCTATACAAAAGGGGACTAGGGTAATGAGAGTTTTTAGTAAAAAGAGAGATACAGGGGAGAGAAGCTTTATTTTAGTCTTGAGTGTAGTTAAGTTACTATAAGTTACAATAAAAGATTGTGAGATCCCCACCATCAGCAGACTCTTTTTTGAGGAAATTGGACTGCTGAAATAGTCGATTTAGTCTCTTACATTTTACTCGTTTGAAATAATAACAGGTAATTATGTCCTTAATTTCGAATTGTTATTTTTTTTAGAATATATATCAAGATATATATCATAAATGCGAAGGTATTGTGACGAAGCATATCTCTTTC
>BMAV01018189.1:648810-661042 GCA_019973955.1 Trichonephila inaurata madagascariensis
GTGAATAATCTTTACTTACGTGTATTTTTAAACACTGGTGATTGTGTTTGATTGCTGTTGAAGGTGTGAAGACCTTCGGATATTTACCCTGTGAATATTGCCGTTGAATCCTGTATTTAAAGGATTGGATTTTTGATAATGAATCCGCATCGCTCTTGAAGAACTGTTTATTTTCTTTGAGATTGTTTTGCATAAAATCCCCGAACCCTCGGATCTACGTAACTATATGAACTTACTTTTTAATAATGCATCGCAACTGATAGTTTTCTTTTAGAGAAATAATTTACTGAAAAACCTTAAGATATAGGAAAATGCTGCCCTGTTTTTATTAAATACTACTATTTCCTTTTAAATATTTTTTATACAAGGAATGTAAGCACATTTTTTGCCCCCCCCCCCATTGTTCTTTTTTCACAGTTACATATATTTAATAGAAAAATCAAACATCCAGATAAAAACAGTCGTTTCATAGCTAACGGTAGACATTTTTTTATTCATTTTTTATCGAAAACTGATATAAATTAATATATTATTTTTAGAATCAAAGTTATATTGGGTTTTATTATTAATCACTAAATTATTTATTTAATAATAAATCCGTACAATGTCTTTTCTTGAGAACAAAACTGAATTAGCTTCGTAAATTTTTAATCGAAAATAGAAATTTGAAAAAAAAAAGATCTTATCCCTCGGTGAGAAAACTTTTACTTGAAAAAACCTATGCAACGCTGGGTTAAACGGATGGAAAAGAAACCTGTCTGACAAAGAGAAGAAGTGGAAGAAATTTCTGAAAAGGGGATTTAAATGAGATAAATGTAGAAATCACTCTCACAAATCGCTCAGTAACACACACACACAGAAGTACTGGTGTCCAGAGAAAAAGGGAAAAATTTCATGTACCCACGGAAAAAGCCCTTGCAATGCCGAGCTAAGTGGATAAAAAACAGACCCGCCCGACAAAAGAAAAATGTGGAAGAAACTTCGAAAAAGAGTATTTTAATGACATATATAGAAAGCACACACACACCAGGAAGTGCTGACACTGAAAAGGAAGGGGAATCTTCCAAGGTATAAAGCTGTACACTTGAAGAAGCCCGTGCAACGCCGGGTCATCCAGCTAGTATATATATATATATATATTTGGATCAACCGGAACGAAAACCGGAATGAAAAAAATTACGATTCGAAGTCCTAGTTTTTAGTTCAGTACACCCAAAAGGAAACCAAAAATTCTCTGCAGTCGGTTTATTATTTACTAAATTAGACATGAGTAATGTTTTAACTGGTATCTGCACTTTCTGTGGTAGAATCATTAATAAAAATAAAAACGCCGTCCTATGTATTAACTACATGTCTTGATTCCGAGAACTCACTGGGGGTAGCGGTAGCCTGTGGTCAAAGTACCGGATCGTAGCTGGCCTTGTCGAGAATTCGAATCCAGTACCACTAAAGACCCGCCATGTAGGGCAGCGATGCACGTTAAATCTGTCGAGAGCTCAAACGTCCTCCCGTTGATGTGGTGTGGTAGTTAGGAAAGGGGGGTGCCAGCTCAGGTGTCATCCACGTCACTGGACCATGGCTCAAAATTACGTGGTCCGTCGCCAAAAGCCCTCGTGTTGCTGAACAGTGCGACGTTAATATTCAATCAATCAATCAATCAATAGTCCTTTACAGTAGGGCTCCCCATCCTTTTTGTCGCCGTGAACCGGTCAACGTTCAATAATTTTACCGCGGCCCTCTGAGGGGGGAGGGATGTTGATTGTTTATATTTTAGATTGTTTTGATTTAATAATTTTAATTTAATTATATATGTTTTAAATATGCCTTTAGAATAAAATATGATTACACCAAAAAATGGATATAAAGTGATTTCCATGGAAAGTCGCACAAATCAGAGAGAGATAGACCACAGTTAATAAAAAGGAAATAATTTAATGTTCCTTGGGCCACCTGGTACCATTTGATCCAAGGACCGTTACCGGTCCGGGGGTTGGGGACCACTGCTTTACAGTACTAGTACTATCTTTAATAGATATATTAAGTATACTGAAATTGATAATTCTAGGCTTAAAGATCTCTAAAATAATGTAAACTAGACGTTACCCACCCACTTTGATGGGTATTTCTTGTTGTATGACTGTATGTTGTTTTTGTTATTATTATTTTTAAGTCCCAATATTAAGCTTGCATTTGTATTGAAAAGCATTCATATAACCTTAGTCTCTTGATTTAAAAAGGACAGGACGCATTAATAAAATTGTTGTATGTTTGTATTTTACTCCTCCGCTTAACCTCCACTCCTCGGAATCGATTTCCGCAAAACCAGTTTTTAGCGAATCCCTACTCAACAAAAGAAACTTTTTGTCAAATTTCAAGTCTGTGGATCTAATAGTTCTAAATCGGGATTTTTTTAAAAAATCTATAACGCTAGTTAACGCGTCGATTTCCACACAACTTGTTCTTTGCTGATATTTATACTTAAGGCTGTTTTCGGTTAATGTTAAAGAATAGGACCCGAATTTGGAACATTTTTTCAGATATAAAAGAAATGAAAAATTAATATGATATTCTGGCTTCACTATCCTTTAGAGAGCAGCACTTTTTATCATACTTCCCCTTTTTAACCGAGTTGATTCATTTTTTCTGATATAAAATGTGTTTCGCATTTTTTATCCTATACCATAATGTTAAATGGGCCTTGCCTTCACGTATTAAAACAAAAAAGAAAGTATTCACGGAATATTTTGAAATTTTTAAAAACATTATATTGTTAACAGAGGTACGAGTTATAATATTGCAAATTTCCATGGAAATTAGGTCATTTTTCTGTCTGAAAATATGCTTCGAGTTTAGTTAGAGCTTACTTTTACCGAAGACAGCCTTAACAAAAGAAACATGCCTGCCAAATTTTAGATCTGAAGGTCTGATAGCACAAATAAAAGGATTTTTTAAAATCTATGACACCACTTTTATCCCTTTTCAGTTTCGATTTCCGTAAAACCGTCCTTAGCAGATTTCTACTCGACAAAAGGAACATATATGGCAAATTTTAAGTCTGTAGGCATACTAGTTCCGAAGATTTCCTGATGAGTGAAAGAGTGAGTCTCTTTTTTCTTTCTTTTTTTTATAGACACTATAATATAAATTTATCATAATAAACTAAAGCATCAACAAAGTAGAGCATTTCTATCTCATAAATTAATGGAGCATTATAATACAGAAATCATTAATGGAAATCTTTTTCATTTATATTATTATAAAAAAAATTAATATATCTTACATTTAACAGTCGGTCATATTAAAAAATCTTAGCGAACAAAATTCTCAGTTCATTAAGAATATAAAGGTTTTTAAAGAATATATGTAATATGTGCCTTGAAAATTATAAATTTAATTTAACTTTTTATTCTTATTTAATTAGTGATAATTACATTCAAAATTTTCCTGATGATCCGAGTTGATAAATTATTTTTTAAATCCTCTTACAATAAATAGTGTAAATGTAATTCAATAAACTGATTCAGTTTATTTAGAACCTAAATCCTATCAAGATTTATAGCTTCATAATTTAAAAAAGTTAAGTGCTTCCTTAAATTTTTAAGATTTTTCTCACTCCTTTCTAAACCTATTACAATTAAATATATATTATTTGAAGGGCCCAAACTTCTGCGCGAGTGTTCTAAAGAAAAAAAATTTCTTAGAATGCATCCTCTTAAATTTCGCACCTATAACAATTTACTTGCTTTAAACTGTTTATTAGCCATAGTTATTGCAGTTTATTAATAACTTATTTATATGAAATACACTATACTTTTTAGTTTTACTTTTATTTATTTTATTGTTTGATTTTGTGTGCTATTATACTTATGAAATACTATGTTTAATAAAGTTTTTGAAGTTCTGCATTGTCTATGTGTATTTTTTTTTAAGCATGCTGCAGAATTTTAATTTTTTTTTAAAATTTAAATAATTTTGTATAAAATCCTGCGTTTTTAATTTCCAAATAAAATATTAAATTTGTGCCCTTAAAATCTTTAAATTACATGCTTTAAAAATTTGATATAAAAATATTCGACATGCATATTTATTCTTTGTTTTCAAAATTTTGATTTTTCAGACTTCTGTGTTGTTTGTTTGTGAATGTTGGTTCAAGTGTAGTATAGGGGGGGCCACTTGGCGCAGTCCTTTTTTTTTTGGTGACTAAAACCAGTCGCCAAGGTACTTTTTTCGGAATTATTTATTATTTATTTCAGAATGAATTCGATATCTCACCATGACATTTAGAAAAAATTCGCCAAATCCGAAAAAAAATCGCTAAATTAAAAGCGCCCCCCCCCCCCTATACTACACTTGAACCGTGAAGGTTTAATATACATATGATATTAATTAGATTTCCATTGATCATTACTAGTACCAAAATAGATATTATTCACTAATATGATTTTTTAAAAAAGCAACACATGCATTAAAAAAAAAACATTAATATAAAAAAATTTGTGTAAAAATTGCTAACCCAAATATAGAAAAGACAAAAAAAAAAAAAGAAAAGAAAAAGGGAACTGTAAGCATTTTTAAAATAAATGTAATATAAAAAGAAAATAAAAAATAGTGTGTTGCATCACTTGGTCATTTTATTTTGATCGAATCTATCTTGCTCTTACGGGCCCTTTCACACGAGTCAACTTGCGCCGCAAATAATACAAGGGGCGTACAGTCGGAAACTAGTTTCGATTAGAAACCGGCTGGATCCCTTCACACGTGATCAGCCAGCACTCTGCTGTGAAGCTTTCGGAAAACGCATTTTCCTCTCCATTAGTTGACTCAACTTGATTGATAATGCGGAAGCTATGCTCTTCACACGCATACACAAGTAGCCACTTGTGTTGAAAATGGAGAAAGTTTTTTATGGTTTGAACGTGGAATTCTTCGTGGAAGAAATCAAAAATCGTCCAACGATATGGGACATGCGATGCGAGACCTACAAAGATCGAATTAAGAGAAATGAAGCCTGGATGGAAGTGGCGCGCCAACTTTATTCAAATTTTGATGTAATGGAACTTGAAAAACAGACTGCAGTCTGTAAGTTAGGTTCATTTATTTTTCAAAGGATTGAAAATGTGCAAAGTTTTTGACAAAATTTTGTATTTAAAGTTTTGAAATACATAAAATTTAATTTATTACATAAATCTGAGTAACATCCTAGTTTAGCTCCCTGATTATCATTTTTTCGCCGCGATAAGAAATACCGCGTTTTTCAAAATGACTGCAAATCACTAATAATCATATGTAATGAAAATTATGTATAAATGTTTTTAAGTTAAATTGTCAAAAAGCAAGGTAGATCCCCCTCCACCAGTTATATGCCGCTTATTTAATATAAATTTCGATTGCGAATATAAAAAAACTTCCAAAATTTGAAAATGTGTTATTCAAAGTGAAGTTCTAGAGCAAAGTGTTCAAGTTAAGATACACAATAAAATACTACACGGGATTTTATATGGATTTGCAGTCCACAAGCTTGTTTTAGAAAAAGAATGAATTTATTTTTTTTTTGGACCTAAAACTGAAAGGCATAATTTCTGCCATTGTCATGTGTTTTTATCCTACCGTATCTTTTTTTCATAAAAACATATATAGACAACACACTAAATAAGATTGAAATCGTAGAATATATATATTTTTTTGCTTATATAATTTGGATGTAATTATTTTACTTTGCTCAAAATCTGAAATTTTTACCTTGGCACACTTTTTTAATTACATGTGAATATACATACAAATAAATATATAAATTTTTGAGAATAAAAAGTTAATTTTTAAGAAATATTTCAACATTTTAAAATTTTTATTTCTTTTATAAATTTTAATACTTTTAAATCAGTTTTTATATATTAATTCAATATATGTTATTATTCAGATTAATTAAAGTATTTTAAAAGTAAAATCCATCCTTAGTTATATAATAAGAAATCAGCATGCTAAAATTAATTTAAATGACAGGTTGCAATATGTGTCAAATGCAGTATAAATTTGCTTCTGGACAATTATGTTACCATCACTTAGGTACTTGCATATTATCGCAACATTCGCCAACTCTATTAATAACAAGTTGGCAACCCAGATTTCCTATGTGTTGCATGTGCTGACTTGACGCAACCATGTGCTTTGTTTCACATAATGTCGCCAATAGATTGCAATAATATGTAAGTGCCATAACTTACAATAAAGGTTTATACACTCATATTTACAATTTAAGTATGAACATACATATATTTATATATTACATGCACCTATATTTAGAAGAGTAATATGATTAATAAAGTGATTAAAAATTCACATGGTGGAAATTTGCATCATTTCAGTACATAAACACAGTCATTGTGCCCTTAAGAAATAAAAAATTTTTCTCAAGAATTTCAACATCAAAATTGTTGAAACCATTCAGTAAATTGCTTTTTCTTACCATATGTCTGAGCATTTGTGTATTCAGAAGCAAAAACCAACAGACAACATTTATTAATTTCTGCTTTTATCAAAGTTTTTTGACATAATACTAAAATTTACATTGTCTCTAAAAAGTTTTAACCACATTACATTGCCAATTTAACTCAGCTGGTCCAACAAAATAATCGGCAGAGTAATTTCTTGTCTGTTTGGTGGTATGATTTACCAGAAACATCCTGCTTCATTTCTACATCTTCTATAGTAGTTGATATTCTGAAGTCACCCTATATCCTAGTCTCATAAAATTGTGAAGGACATGCTTTAACTTTATTTTCTGAAAAGTGTACTTTTCTACATTCAATGGGCAATGAAATATTCACCATTACATATTTAATCAATTTAAAAAATATTAAATGCAGAACCTGACTTTGCAGGGGGGGGGGCCTAATATTCTTTGTTACATCACTGAATGTTGGTACTTACATATTAGCGTCACTGTAGCCAAATTAGTGCACATGAATCACACTATTTTCCAGCAAAATCTTATTGATTTTTTTTCATATGAAACATGTTAAAATATTTGTTGCTTTGATATCAAGGCACGACTGGCAAGTTGCCAATTTTGTGGAAGGGACGATAATACATAAGTACCTAAATGTCTGGGTTAAAATTGAAACAATATAACAATTGAAAAATAATGTTTGTAATTGTGATGTGAAGAACTACTATCTTGAGGTTTTATTGTCCTAATGTGCTTCCCATCAATTGCTTCTAGATAATGAGGGAAGTTTGCTATTCTTTTGAAATGTGTGTGTGATGTTATGTTCATCCATTCAGTTTGTTAGAACATCCAAGAAAAGACTGCTCAGTTCCGTATAACTTCACACTTCACTTTCCACTTTACTAATGATTAATATCCCACATTTGTAACTGTAATATAGATCTGTTAGAGTGCAAAGACCACAGTGGTCATGGTCACTGACCGTTGCTGGCGTGTTGTGAACATGATTTTGAGTCAAAGTGTCACTGAAGACCTACTGTGTAGAGGGGCTGATGCACATTAAATCTGTTAAGATTCAAAATCCTCCTTTTGGCATTGTGGGGAAGTTCTAAGGAAGGGGGTACCAGCTCAGGTGTCATCCTCGTCATTTGACCATGATTCAAAATTACAAAGTTCATCATCAATAGCCTTCATGCTTTATAGTACCATTAATAGACACTTGCCCACTTTGTCAGAGTATCCTGATACCAAATCCTATGTAAACAATAATAAAACATTTAAAAATATCAACAGTAAAAAATAATAAGTTCCTAATAATATTTTTTTTTTTGTTTCAGTAAGTGAACTCAGCAAAAAATGGAAGAACTTGAGGCAATGTTACAAGAGGGAGTTGGATTCGCAATGTTCTAAATCAGGCTCTGCGAAAAAGAAGAGAGTGCAGTATGTTTATTTTGATATATTGTCATTCCTTGCTCCAATGTTCTCTACCAAGGCAACTACTTCTAACATTACAGTTGAGGAGGAAGATGAAGATGAGGAAGAAGAAGAAACAGAAGTTGGGGATGAATCACATTTACAAGTGGAAAGTAGTGAGGAAACAAATCAATCATCACTGAGGTCATTCACAGCATCTGCTAAGAAATCTTGCAAAAGAAAGCATGAACCTGAAAATCCTGTGGCAGACATTTGTCAATTTTTAAAAAAAAGTTTAGAAGACAAAATTGCAGCAGAAAAGAGACAAAAAGAAAAAGATGAAATGGATGATGATAGACAGTTTCTGATGTCTTTACTGAACTATACTCGAGCAGTTCAAGAGATACATAAGCTCAACATGCGATCAGAAGTGCTACAAGTTGTTACAAAATATTATAACATGAGTAGAGGCTCACAACCTGAACAGCAGTCAACACATGTCAGGTTTGCTCATCCTCCATTTTTTCAATCTTACATGAGTGATTTACTTACTGTCATGCCCGTCTCTCCTAATGCAGTTGCATCACCTCCAAATACTCATACACATGAAATGTGCCACAATGTAGCCAGTGCTCAATCCTTTCAGAATTCGCTTCAGTCTTCATCTCCCTTGCTCACAATTATTAAAAATGAGAAAAGTTCCCAAGATTAATTTTCAGTTTTTCTAGTTTTCTTCTTGCATTAAATACTTCTCTACAAATTTATGTAATTGCAATTTGTATTTTTACTGCTATTTTTATTTTGTATTTCATTATAGGAGTTGATTAAAAGTAAGTTTTTTTTAATTTTATAAATTCATTTACCTCAACATCATAGCCAGTTTTTCTTTTGACGGTTTGGCATTGTTGTTGTTGCTTATGCCACGTGTCTGACAGTAACAGATCAAGGCCTATGAAATTTATTGTGGCAAAGGGCTAGATGTATGCCTGTCATTAGCCATAGCTTTGAGCACCATTCAAGTGGCAGTGGTATCTAGCTCGGTTCCACCCCAGTTTTGAAGGGAAATACCCCAGGGGTAGTCAGGAGCCTCCAACTTCTCTTCCCCTTCCACCAACCACGTGAAAGTACTTGCGGATCAACAGCTATTTAGTGTACTCCCTCACTGCAAAGACACTATACATTTACAAACATCCATTCCTTCTCCGGGTTTCGAACCCAGGCCCAATGGCACAGCAATCAGTATAACTATTATAACAGATGGGTGGTGTAATATTTCTAATTGCTGTGTCTTTTTTCAAAATTTTATGTGTAATTCTTCAAAGGATTACTGAGGCATGTGGAAATAATTGAAAAATTTATCCTCAAAACAGCAGTTCTGGGTATAGCTGAGAAAATGTTCCTTTTTTTTTGTAAAAAGAATGCATCTACATTCTTTTTTGAAATGCTTTTCTCCAGCATGATTTGGGTAAAATAGTTAGCATTAGAAGTACATTTTCTTCTTTACACTCAATCATTGTTCCAATGCGATAGATAGTAAGCTTTATAATAGCATTCCTTTTCAGTCAATTTTGTGTCCATGTATAAAAAGAATTCTCTCTTCTCACTAGAGTAGTGGTGACAGGAAACTAGTTGACCGGCACAAAGTTGTCTCATGTGGAGTTAGCCTCAGTTGCAAATAATGAGGATTTTTTGGGTAGATATTTTCGAATTTCCATTTATTTTATGAAAATTTCTACTTGTTTTTATTATGTGTTTTAAAGCACTTTTAATTCATTCTGTATATGAAAACAATTAAGTCAAAAGAACATTTATAATATTTCTTTTCTTTTGTCTTAAATTTTGAAATAACTAATTGATAACTAGTCTTTAATCACCTACTGAAATATATGTATTATTTTTATTCTGAGGGTACATCTTCAAAATTAGAACTTTTTTCAGTCGAATCTTATCTTAACTATTCACACTTGATGTTATTATTGATCTGCTGTAATGTTTTTACTGTAATTCAATACATTGAGTTTGTAAAAGTAAATGAAATGTAATTTTCCGTAATTATATCATTATTCACATGTCATTTATAAATAAATATTAATTTAATATATATATAATGTAAAAAATATTGTGGTGCAGAAACATTTTTATAGGATTTAATGCTTGAACTTTGAAACTTACAACTTCCCTTTGGTCTATTTATTAGCTTCAACTAAAAACTATGAAATAGAGTGAAAGAAGAAAATACAGATACTTTGTTTCTTCTTTGATCTCTAGGGTTTCTCTTATGATTCTTGTTACAGAAATGCTTGCACTAATTGATAGAAAGCGAAAAACCCTGAACTTTGTCTTCTACATCATGCCACATCAGCTGCAATATACATGTCAGTTCAGTATGATGTTAAAAAAAATATTGAATGATTTTATGGAAAAGAAAGAAAGGAAAAACTTTTTACCAAATTTCACCTGCCAATAAATAAATGAGATTGGGCTTTCATTGAATTATTATTTATGAACATTTTGTGTGTTGAGGCCACCTCAGATCAGATACTTGATTTTTTATTTTTAAGATAAAATTTGATTTTATAGATTGGTTTCTCTATCACTTGATCTAAAATGACATAAAGTAGTTACAACAATTAGCTTATAACCAGAGGCGTAGCTACTGCCTCATCAATGATATAGAGCCCCTAAGCTACAGGGGCCCCAACATGTGTAACTGCAGTCCACTAACAGGGCTCTTATATCTAAAAAGGACCCCCAAGGGATTTTGATACAGGGCCCCTTCAAAGCCAGCTACGCCAGTGCTTATGACAGTAAATTTTTAAGCCTAGTTATAGACTAATGCATTTTTATATGTAAATTAGATAGCACTCTAAAGAAACCTATGTTGACATACACGAAATAATTAATTTTCAGAATTAGAAAAATCAGCCTAAATAATGAGTGAATATACTCATTTTGTGAAAAATACCCAATGTCTTTTAGAGTTTATTAAATTGTTTGCTGAATTAATATTTATAATTATTAATCTCTCTTATTGGAGCTTATTTATATAAAGCTTTGATCTCTCTCTCTCTCTCAAACCCATAATAATACTTGGAGTATTTTAGATATTTTGGATCCATTTCATTATGCTTTATATTCAAAGCAATACTAGATTATTTCTTAGGGACTTGATTAACTCTTAATTTCCTCTTCAAGCTTCAAAAAGAGATAATCGATATAAAAATTCTCTTTCCTCTTAAGGTAATAAAATTCATTATATGTTACAATCAAGCAAAAGCATTGATCTCAAGCCGTGTTAAGAACTATTGTTTTATCACATTTATCTATTTTCCTTATAAATGCATATTCCAAACCATTTCTTAAATATTTTTTTGGTGTTTTTAAATTGGTTATTATTCTCTTTCAGTTAATAATTCATAAAACATTCAATAAACCATTTTGTTATAATATACTTCATCAGGACCAAAAGTCTTTGTTTAAATAATTTTTTGTTAACATTCATTAATAGATGTAATAGAAAAGTTGTTACCAACTTATAGATTTCTTTTAGCTCTCTACAGTTTCTGTCATACATTGTCTGCTTTATTTAATTATTTTATGACTAAAAAGTTATATTTTAAGTAAAATATTATTTGTATTTTTCATTTTGAGCACAGAATAGAGATACTAAATAAATAGAATTTAACTTGGAAGTTGTGTGAACTCTTTATCATGTCTTATTGCTCTCTTTTGATTTTCGGAGTATTTATGCCTTGTTTGTTAAAATTACTTGCAAGTTTAATAGTATTTATTTTTTTAATTAAAACTTTTTTTTTTTTTAATTTCTTTTTCTAGGGCTGATATTGCTTTAATTGGGCTTTCTGTGATGGGCCAAAATCTTATCCTAAATATGAATGATCATGGATTTGTAGTAAGACTTAAAAGTATTATTTGAAGATAATTTGTCTAAATACTTAAAGTACTTAATTAAAAGTATTATTTGAAGATATAATTTGTCTAAATACTTAAAGTACTTAATATTTTTGACTATATTGAAACTTGCTCAATTATATAAATTTATAGGTGTGTGTTTACAATCGAACAGTTGAAAAAGTTGATAAGTTTTTAGCAAATGAAGCCAAAGGAACGAAAGTGATTGGAGCTAGGTCCATTGAAGAAATGGTATTTAAACTCAAGAAACCAAGAAGAATTATGCTCCTTATTAAAGGTAACTTAAATTCTAATAAGGCTGTGTGTGTGTGTGTGATTTGGCTAAATAAGTTATTTAATTGTCAGAGTTTTTATAATGGTTTTTATTTTTTACATTTTTATGTTCTTGCCATATTAAAAGTGAATGAGAGATTGAAAGTTTTATGCCTTTAAAAATATATTCCT
>BMAV01018189.1:667410-680795 GCA_019973955.1 Trichonephila inaurata madagascariensis
TCTCGAATAGTAGAAGGTGAAGTTGTAGAAAACTTGGTAGAAGAATTTAGATGTTATTTTTTATAACATTTTAATTGATACTGTTATTGTACAAATAGAAGATAGATTTAAAAGTATACCAAATATTATTTTTGATTCCAAATTAATAACCAATATAAAAACCTAAGAAAATGTTCCAAAAACTTTGTAAGATTTTATATCAAAGATGTTGATGAAAACCTAATCCACAGGAATTTGGTTTGGTACAGGATTTGATTTCGAATGAAAGAGATTTAAATGAAATGTATAAGAGAAGTGTTTCAATACATACTAAATGGTAATTATAATGTTTTATTTCTAATTATATCAATTTAAAGCTTTCCTTTTTGTTGCCAGTTACTATAGCAAGTGCTAAATGCTTTTTTAGTAAATTAAAATTAATAATCAATTAACTTCTGTTGAGAAGGTGTGCAGAACATTTAAATGCACTTGCTATTTTAAATAACGAAAAAGAAATTGCAAAAAATTGTATCTTTTTTTTTTAAATAATTAATGTATTGGCAAAAACAAAATCATGCATTAAATAAACATCTATAATGATACATATTCTTGTTTGTAATTTTCTTACTTTAAAAAAAATTCAGAGATCCAAATGGTTTTGTTTACCCAGGCCTCTTTATAGAGAAAGCCATCTCTGAGTAGTACTGATGCAAACTATAAATTTTATTCCATTGTGATGACTTACCTTGAATCTGGAAAACTTTCTAATTCAAAGCAGCCCTTTTACAATTATAAGCTTGGTTGTGGATTCTATTGAATGAATTTTAAAAACCTGGGGATACCTTTTAAACATTTAGTTTCATTTATGGCAAATAATTCTGCAGTAATACAATAAAAAAAGAAATAATTCCTATCTAAAGAAAAAAAAGAATTTAAAAGTTATTGTATTATTAAATAAATCTGGCATTGGAAAGAGTGTTGCTTAATTATTTATAAAAATTGATGAGACACCCATAGAGATATAATACTATCTGTAAAGCTTACAAAGTTTGCACAATGAGGTTAATTCATGTGACGTCATAGTCACATGATAGTGAAAGCCACGTGATTCTAGCTAATCAATTTTCAAAAACTCATGTGACGTCATAGTCACACGTCACACGATAAAACACACTTGTGTTTCCAACTAATCAGTTCATGTGCTCCGATGTTGCCAAGTTTTGCTCTTTGCAGAAACTTTCTCTTAAAAAGTACATATGTGTATAAAATGCATTTTATTTAAAAGTATAAGCATAAAATACGACTTTTTTTTAATTTAAAAAAATCTTTTTGAAGAAATTTTTTTTCCTAACATTTAAACATCTTTAACCAAATATGAAATTTGAAATTTTATCTGAGTTTTACAAATAGAACAACAAGTACAATTAGTTTAATGTTTGTTTTGAATTCAATGGAAAACACATGTTTGTTTTTATCATGTGACTTCATGAATCAAACCCATTAAGAAGTCTAAAAAATTGTCACACATTCATGCGTTCATTGATTATCTTTAGATTGTTTTTTTAATGTCAATTTTTTCTATCTTGGTTGTCTGCTAATATATATATATATAAATATATATATTATAAAGACAATCTAAAAGTTGAGCAATAATTAAATATTTAAATAACTTTTTGTTTTCTAAATATTTGTCTTCAATGGGTTCTTCTTTTTTGATGTGGAGAAATAACTGTTTTACACTTCTGTTTGATGTCCATTTGATTGTGTTAAATCTCTGATTAATTTTAAACTAAATATGTGAAAGGCTAAAATGTTCTAAAAAAATACTGGAGACAATCTCTGAAGACAAATTTTAAAATTGTCTGTTGAGTTTGAGTCACAGCAAACGTTTTAATTTAATAATAAACGTATAAATAAAATAGGATTTTTTACTGGTGGATTTAATATCAATGAAAAAATGGATTGTAAATTTATCATCTTTGATTTGAGCTATAGCATTATGAAAAAATTATATAAATTGAATTTCATTTTCATTGTGTATTATGCATTAGCACAACAAACAGTTTCTTATCAATTAAAAACACCTTAGTACTCTTAATACAAAACATGATCTAATTTCTTTTTAAAGGACCAATTCTAAAAATAAATATCTTTTCCAGAAAATTGACTATTCTTATTTGCTTAAAAGAACTTACTAAAATTATTTAAAATTAATGTATAACTGAAGTGGAAACTTATGAAATTATAATAGTTATTAGTTTAGAAATTTTTTTCTACCTTGTATCATAAGACATTTACAAATCCGTACAGACAATAAAAAATACCTGCTACTTTTGATTGAACTATTATTGAATGTAAATTTAAACTGGAGGAGAACTTATTTTTCTAATTATCAAAATTAAAATATAATTCGGCAGCTTTTATTTTAACATAGATGTAATTTCAAAATCTTCAAACATTTTAGATTTATATATGTCTGTTATTGTTCAGTGAAATTAAGAGATTTAGCTTATTGCTGTTTTCAATTATTATTTTCTTTTATTCTTTTTAGATATTTAATGACTGGAATAAAGGAGAATCAGATTCCATTCTTCTAGAAATCACAAGGCATATTCTTAAATTCAAAACAAATAGTCAGCCATTAGTAGATTCTGCTAGTCAGGTATATATTTATATTTTTGTCTTAGCATTGCCTTAAATAATTTCATGCTTACAGAGTTTTTATTTGTATATACAGTTGGACCCCAATTTAACGAATAATGAACCCCAAATTAACAAATTATTTCAACAACGGGGGAAGAAAATTTTGTTTTATTTGCTTGATTTTGAAAAAGTTGGATTTTTTTTCAAACGACATCTTTTTTACCCAGAACAGAAAAAAACTTTTCTTGCAAGCAACAGATTTTGACAGCGAAGTGGGCAGCTCATTATATTAGACTTTACAGGTGAGATGAGTCATGAGTGAAACCTATCGCCTGAGTTTTGAATAGGACAGGGTATTCCTTTATCTCATCTCACTCCATGATGCAAGGGAAACCTTAAGATATTTTATCATTTGCTCTCTTTCTTGAGAGAAGGAGGCTTATTATACGTACGGTTTTATGGAAAATTTTGTTTTTGAAAATTTGTAAAGCATGGCAGATTATCTGTAACAAATGCATTGCAATTTTTATGCAAAAATTGATAATGAAACTCCTATCAAAACTATTGAATTTTTTGATTCAATAGTTTTGATTATTTTTGTTTGGAAACTGTGAAAAAAAACATACCTCATACAATTAGAGTTAAAGGAAGCAGTATTTCTTCTGTACATAACGTTGAAAAAGAACTCGAGTCAGGAAACAAAAAGATTGTCAAGCATCTATTAGTCATTATTTAAAATTTCCAGTTAACTGATGCATAATAATTTTATAATAGTAATTTTAGAAGCTGAATAAAAAATGTGTGATTTCTGACTGTGGATATTTTTTATGTATTTAATTATTAACGAATTTCCAAAAAGTGCAAAAAAATTGCCTTTTTTTTCACCTCAGTATTACGAATAAAACGTTCGGTCCCGATGAATTCGTTAAATCGTGGTCCGACTGTATGTAATTATATTTATCATGCTCTTTCATCCTTTTCGGCTTGTCTAAATTATAGCATTACTATAACAAATTAGGCTCTGATCTAGGGTTCTTAGTTTTCATTTTTTAAATTGTTCTTAATGCATAGTTAACATTCTTCAAGATTCTAAGAATAGTATTACTTAAATCCAAAACCTAAATCATAATCACACATTAAAATGATGTAAAAACATAACAATGTTCACATATGGGATCAGTTTTATAGAGCAAAAAAGAAAAAAAGCTAAAAATAAAAAGAACTTTTCCTAAAACATTTATTAAAAAAAGGATTTTATAGGAAAAAAGGGAACTCAATTCAAATTATTTTATTTAGAAAGGAACTGGGGAATGTACTGTAATATCAGCTTTGGAGTATGGAATGCCAGCATCATTAATAGGTATGATACTTATATGAAATGTCCTTTTTTAAATGTTTTATAAATAGAAAATACATTATTAACTTTTTATACATAGTTTTTATTCAATATTTTATACACCCACGTGTGTTGTTTTCCCTACGGTGGTACTCTCCTTATGGGAAAATTGAGTTTTACAGGCAAAGTGTTCGCTTCCCAGCATGAACTTAAAAAATAAGGCTGTGGCATTCCTAGAAAATGTGATCATGGTTACCAAATTGGCGACAGATTTGGCAAAATCGCCAAGGAACCATTGAGAAGTCTCTGGGATCGATCCTTTTGGAAATTTCCACGAGGTTGGTGGAGTTCAGAAATCAGTCAGTTGAGATCATTATCTGCTTCTGTGTTTACTTGATAGGACGGGAGGACTATCTGTCAGTGCCTGTTAGTAGAACCGTTCTACAGAGCTGTTTCTGGAATGCTGTGAAGCTTATTTATTATGAGTACATTTTCAATTACTGTAAATAATCTGTCGTAATATTTCTTTGTGTATATACATCGATTTGGCTTATGTAGCCATCTGTTCAGTTTTGTTCATTAATAAATTTGTTATTCAAATAATTGGAGTTGTCAACTGCTTTTCTCCCACTTAAATTTACAACAATATTAATTGTGAGTTTTAATTGTATTCTCAATATAACTAGACAAACAAAATTTGTATTATTTACCAGAAGCATTCACTCTTGTTGACAAGCTGTGTATTTACAGGCATCAAAAAGGAAAATTGAATCTATTTCATAAATTTTAAGATGAAACTCTTTTTATCTTTAAATTTGTGTATTTTTTGTATTTTCAAATATATTTAAAAATTTTCCTTTTTTAAATTGTTCTTATCTTCTAATGTAGCAATATTTGTTTATATAACTTTTTTGAAGATCAATCTTTTTGTTCATGATCTATACATTTTTGTAATTATTTATCTAATTTTAACATTTTTATTTTGCTGTTTAAAGGAGAGGCTGTTTTTGCCAGATGTTTAGCATCTCTAAAAGAGGATCGTGTAAGTGCCAGTAAATATTTGAAAGGACCATCTGGCCTACAATATCAAGGGAACAAAAAAGAGTTTATTGAACATATTCGTAAAGTAAGAATACCTTTAGCTCTTTCCATAATCAATTATGCTAAACATGTTATAAATAACAGAGAATATTGAAAAAGTTTATATATACATCTTTCTTATATATTGATATTTACCTTTCAAATAAAAAGAAGTCAGAAGTACAAACTATGCAATTTTAAATTTTTGTACCAAAACAAATTTTATATTTCTGAGCTAATTAAATTATATGAATAAAGACTACTGGAAATTGTTCTCTGATTTTAAGTTAGTCAGTTTATCTTACTGTTAAAATTTTACATTTATCGAACATTTTAATTACTTTAAAAAAAATAGCTTAATTTCTTTAAAAATTAATTTAAATTCTGAAAATTTTGATAATTGTTTCATTTTGTGTTTTACTGTTATTAAAATTTGTTTGTAATAAGGCTGAAATAGATTATTTATTTAAAAGATTATAAACCCTCCCCTCTTCTACCAATTATGTTTTTTGAAAAATATATTTTCTATTTAAGGATACACATAAGTGTTATATATTTTCCATAGGGTTTGTATGCTTCAAAAATTGTATCCTATACTCAAGGTTTTATGCTACTAAGGGAAGCTGCTAAAGTATTCAACTGGGAATTAAATTATGGTGCCATAGCTTTCATATGGAGAGGTGGTTGTATTACTAGAAGGTAAGTCATTTAAGACTGCATATATATTTCGTATTCCTTTAAACTTTCGAATGACATAGGATTAATACATCTTTGTATTAATTCCATGAGAATAAATAATGACATTTTATTCATGGAATTAAAAATTTCTTAGAATTATGTCTGTAATATGTTTTTTCAAATGATTAATTATTCAAAAAATAAATTTTAAGAATGAAAGCAAAATTTACAAATTTTTTAAACAAGAAATGCTTTTATTTAGAATGAAGTTATATCGAGACAAACTTATAGATTTTTATTTCTATGTATAATAATGTTTTCACATAATTGTAATAGAATAGCAGAATATTAAATTTTCGAATGTTCTACTCTTCATTCATATTTATAAACATTTAAAAATGGAAGAGATTGTGCGGTAGCATTATATAAAAGCAGATTCTTCTTATTATTTTTTTTAAATCTGTTAATTGAATGAGAAATAAAATTGAACTTGTTAGAATGTATGTATTGCAATTTAAAACTTCGATATTTTAATTTTTTAATAAAAACTCTCAAACTTTTTTGTTGTGACTAAAATGTTATTTTGTTATAAAAATTCTCAAACTGTCAATTTCAGTACATTTCTTGGTAAAATAAAGGCTGCCTTTGATAAAAATCCAGAATTGCCTAACCTTTTGAGAGACCAATTCTTCTGTAAGGCCATTGACAACTGTCAAGAATCATGGCGTCATGTTGTTTCCACAGCTGTTACTCTTGGCATTCCTACTCCTGCATTTAGTACTGCATTAGCTTTTTATGATGGATTCCGATCTAAAACTTTGCCTGCAGATCTCATCCAGGTAAAAGGCATATAACCTTTAAATTCTTTGGGATGAATCTAATTTTGCTGAAAAATATAGATTGAAGCATAAAATTATATTTCTGTTTCAATTCATATTGTTATACATATGTACGTTTTATAACTTTAGAAATATTGAAAAGCCTGGTTAAGAAAATTGATGGTTTAATTAGTGTCTTTGACAACTATGTTTAAAACTTTTTTTAAGTTTCCTGTTTCCAAAGAAAGATATATAATTTACTGGTTTCCTCTGTATTTACAATTGGATGTTCTTTTATTTTAAAATTACTGTTGGCTTGAGTTCAGCTATGTGTAATATTTGCAATTAATCAATGTGACGGATTTTGATACAATTTTACTGTAAACAAAACTGTACTGACAAGTATTATTTCAGTTAATGAACAAATTATCTTATGAATAAAAATGTGATATATTTCACATTAAGTGTCTAAAATGTATACAAATTTTGAAGTCAAAAACAACAAGAATTTAAATTTTTAATATTCAGGAAAACACACTGAATCTACACACAGAAATGTATCAAATATTTTAATCTTTTTTTATATGAAATCACAGTCATAAATAACTGTCACAGTCATAAATAATTGTCTTGGTATGGAAATCAGGAGAATGAGGTTGCCAGCTCAGGTGTTATTCTCATCACTTGACCCAGCTTCATTGCTAATAACCTTTAGATTGCTGTAGAGTGTGAACTTTGTAGCGGTACCATCTATATAAGCCAGTAACAACCTCCGGACTATGATGATCACTTTGGTCTAGCAGTATGTTGCATGCTTACGGATAAAAAATCACAGGTTCTGTCCTTCGGGGAAATGCGTTATTTCATTGGTGACCTGGATGTGATGTATCCACCAAAAAAAATAACACTTTGCGTCTCTTTGGATTTCTGAAAAACAGCTTTTGACACTTGTCATCAGAGCTCACATCTAGGAATAAGAGTAACAACAAAACTTGTTACAGATAAATACATTTGTAACAAGTAGTAGGGGTATCATTTATATAAGCCAGTATAACAACCTCCAGACTAAGATGATCATTTTGGTCTAGCGGTATGTTACGTGCTTACGGATCCAAAGGTCACAAGTTCTGTCCTTTGCAGGAAATGCATCACTTCAACTTAATAAAAATATTAAATCAAATTTTGCATGTTTGTTTGTAACATTGAATGCAGCTGTACACTTTTCATGTGCAAAATTTTAAAAATATATGTATTTTGAAGCTATTTAATGTTTTTTGAATTCTTCTAATGTACATTATTTTTCTTTTTAAAAAAATTACCATTTAATGTAAAACATAATTTTTTTAAATACTAATTAAAATGTTTATGATAAATGTTTTTAAACTGAATGTTTCTGAATAGTGTTTTAATTTAAATAATAATAAATAAATAATTTACAAAATGTGTTTTACAATTAAGCTGGAAAAGAAATAAATATTTTAATTTGATATATTAATTCATCATTTACTCTTTAAAATATTCATCATATTACTAGTTTTAAAAAAGCCTACAAGTACTGCTTAGTAATATTCATCTGAAACATATTTGGTAATTTGAATTAATTTTATATTAAGATCTGATGTTCAGTAGCTTATTTTTCAAAATAACCCTTATGATGGTGTTAAAAGAGTGTTCCATGCAATTTTGAAATTATTCTAATTAAAGAATTTTATTAGAAACAAGAATTAAGATATTTCTAAAAAATATTGTGCTGGTTGATTTTAAAATTTTCTTTCTTTCTTTAGGCACAAATAGATTATTTTGGTTCTCGCACATATGAACTTCTCAGTGGACCTGACAAATTCATTCACACCAATTAACCCGGTCTGGGAGAAAATGTTTCATCAACTTTTTACAATGCATAATCATCCTCTTGTTCATTTTACAAACTATATATTTTTTTATGCTAACTATTGCTGAATAAATCTTTTATTTATATATTTGTATGCATTTTGAAAATTTGCATTCATATGGAATGCTGTTATTTTGCTGATTATATTTAAATGATTTTTGTTTGATTTAAGTTTTAGTTTATTTTTGAGCAATTAAATATTTTTTTAAACTCTTTCAAAAGTAATTCATTAACAAAATTAATTAATTAGTTTTAAATCAGGCACACATAAAGTACAGTTTTTTAGAGAATAATTCAATAAAACAAAATTTAAAATGAAATAAACTTTAAAATATTAGAAATTATTTTTAATTTTATTATTTTATATTTTTTTAAAATAAATATAGAGAAAATTTTGCTTTAAAAGTAGTCTGAATTTAAGAAAATAATTATGCAATATAAATAATATATATTATATATTAATCATTTATAAGCCTCTCAAACACTTATAGTTAATGTATAAAATTTATATATTATAGAAATCAAGAAATGTAAACTTAAACTGTAATCTTATAAGTTGTTGACTATTATCTCTAAATTCCTTACAACTATATAAAATTTTGTTCCCTAAATATCGTTACCTAATTTTTAGGTTAGGTTCATCAAAACAGGATGTAGATTTATATATAATCACTAAATAAATGGTTTAATGAGTGCATATTTTAATATAAAATGAATAAATTCCTGAATGTAGTTTTTTTCTTTTTTGCTCTAAATGTTGTGAAATGTCTAAAACATGTATCTTCCATTTTACAAATGAAAATGGTTTTTAAATGGTAAACGTTATAATAATTATTAATTCTTTTGTTTTATTAAGAACAAGCCTTAAGTATAAATATATTACATACTGAAGAAAAATGTTATATTAATATTATTGGTTTTTTTTTTTTATTATTATTATTATTATACTTTTGTTGGTTAGCATGATTTCATTGAATATTGAAAATTCATTTGTAATGAACTAACATTTCAAGTTAACATTTTAATTTTCAATGAGTTTCCTTTATGCTTTATATTATTAAGAAAACATTTCCTACTATTTTGCAAAAAGATTTTAGATTGTGCATGGATATGCATAGAATAGAATGCAGAAAATAAAATAATGTTTCAAAATGTTATGATTTTCCACAGAAAGTTTAATTTTATTGTAATTTGTTTGTATTCTTTTGCCTAAAATATTCTTAACTATATTGTAAAACATATCGATGTCGTAACTTCTGATTCATTTAATTCTTAATAAGAGCTAACAAAGATTCTCTAATTATGACTTAACTAATTATTTTGTCATCTTTATTCAGTAAGGTTTTTTTTATTTTTTATTATGTAATATGAAAAAGTAATAATTTAAAAAAAAAAAACTAGAGATTCTGAACTTACATATTTTAGTTTTAGTGATTAAAATTTCTTTTTTACCAAAATATTTTACAAAGAATATGTCTTTGAAGAGAACAATAAATAGAAAAATTACCAAAGGGCTGTCCTGACTACACATTAAAAATGCTCAAAATAGAGCATTTAAAGTACATATTGTTTGAAACCATTTTGTAATCAAATATATAAAGCCTGTGATATTTTTAAAAGGGATAAATCATAGTTATAAATTATTTGTATTATAATTATTATTATTAATTATTTCTAATCAAATAAAGACGCAAAAATCAGATCTGTCATTTTCAAAGTTTCATTTTCACAGTATAGCAGTTTTTGGAATTTTAATTGCTCAAGGGGAAATTTTGTGTAATTTTGTATATGTATACAAATGAACAATTTAGTTTATAATACATCACTTTTATCTTTATCGATAGAACAGTTGTCTCTTTAATAATGGGATCTTTGAATGTTCTGATGATTTTATATTGGCACTTGTTGATTTTGTAAATACGTTTTTAATGCAAACAGTATACTCTTTTGATCTAAACAAATTTTAATTCATCAAAATAGGATACTTTTGTAAAAGTTTGAAATTATTATTAAAATGTGGTTAATTTTTCATTCTCCAAAAATAATGATTCCTAAAGGAGTATTCAGTTTTTATTATAAAAATATGCGCATAAATTACATTTTTTAAAATAGAATCTTCGTACATTTTATGATTGTCATTTAAACCAACGGTTTTAAACTGATCTGAGAAGATGTAATATTTATATTTATCCAACGCCCGTGCTTGGCTTCTTGACCATTTGATGCCGTGCCCCCCAGTACCGACTGACGATGTCGTGCAGTCGGGTATTCATCAAGTCCAGTGCATTGAACCAGGTGGTCGCAATCCATTCTGGCATGTCCGCAGAGTGGGCAGACCACGTCTGCATCCAGGCCAATCCAGTGGAGGTATACTCCCAAAAAGTCATGTCCGGTGGTTAGGCGAAAGCAGCAACAGCCTCGGCTCTCTCCAGGTGCCTCGGGATTGGACCTACAGTGGCTAGAGTTTCCCATGGCTTTCCAAGGTTATTGGTTTTTTGAGTCACGGTGGTATATTTATCAATGAATGTGAAAATAATGACTTTTGCTCTTCTGAGAGTCAAGGGGACTTCCGGTTGAGACAACTAAGTTCCCTGCTTGGCTTAGTAACTATTAAGTAGTACTGTACCCCCTAATATATTTATTTATCGATATCTAGTGATTATCCACAACACACACAATGATTGTTTTTTCTGTGTAATCAAGTGCATTTTATAATTTATTGTGTAGAGTTTAAAGAAAATTTGGAACTTCCGTATTAGCATCATCGCAACCAAATTTCCGTCATGAAAATCGCGCCATCTTCCACCAAAATCTGCTGACTGGGTTTTCTTTCTTCAAAAAAAACATTTTATTTTATTTATCCAACGCCCGTGCTTGGCTTCTTGATAATTTGACGCCGAGCCTCCCAGCACCGACTGACGATGTCATCAGCCGGGTATTCAACGAATCCAATGTATTGGAGCAGGTGGTCGCCATCCATTTTGGCATGGCTGCAGAGTGGACAGGCCTCGTTAGCAGCCACGCCAAGCCAATGGAGGTATACTCCCAAAAAGTCATGTCCGGTAGTTTGGCGAAAGCGAGCAGCAGCCTAAGCTCTCTCCAGGTGCCTCGGGATAGGCCCACAGTGGCTAGAGTTTCCCATGGCTTTCCAAAACTCTTCGTTTTTTGGGTCACGACAGTATATTTGTCTATGTGTGTGGAGATGATGCCCTTTGCTCTTCTGAGAGTCAAAGGGGACTTCCGGTTGAGACGACTCGGCTCCCTACTTGGCTTTTTGGTCTACTCTTTCATTGCCGGGGATCCCAACATGACTTGGGACCCACTATAAGGCCACAGTCCAGCCATATCAGATTAGCTCCGCAATTTTAGTTCGACACTACATTGTGTTGAGTCAGTTAGTGTATTACTGCTTAAAGATAAAAGTGCAACTTGGGAGTCTATGAAGAAAACAACTTTTGTAGAAGTTAGGCCAGCAGCTAGTAGTTGCGCTGTAGCTTCACAGACAGCCAAGACCTCACCATCGTAGCTGGTGGCGTTTTTTCCCACTGCCAATGAGCCCTCAAACAGCCGACAGAATCATCCCGAACCGGCTCCGTTTGTTTCTGGCAAGTATGAGCCGTCAGTATAGATATGGAGTCACTCATTCGCAGGATAGCTTTGTTCGTTCGTTTCCATAGCGCAGGATTTTAGCTCGTCAGGAATGGCACCAACCTTATTTGATGTCATGTTAGCTCGGTTGAGCCGTTTAGATGGAAGGGCAGTAGCGACTGTGGAGTAGAACTGTATAGAAGCACTGCGAGTCAGTAGAAGCGGAAGTTGGTGTTTCTTCATGAGAAGTTTCGCATGTGAAAGAGAAATCTGAGTCTCTGTGTTACCCATCTGTACTCGTTCCAGTATCTGCAATCTACTCATCTGTCTCTTTCCCAAAATTTAAGAGTGAATTTGTCACTACGACTATCAAGAGGTTCTAAGCCTGTCTGGAGTTTCATTACTGTAATTGGAGTTGATTTAGCTCCACCAGTTATAATTCTGAGGACGCGGTTCTGAATGACGTCGTACTTTTCAAGGTTGGTTTTACTTGCCACGGTCACAACCGTAGTCCAACACTGGACCGACATAGCTTTTATAAACCGTGGATAAAACATCCTGGGTAGCTCCCCACTTGGTAGCAGTTAGCCTCTTCAGGAGATTTAGACGTCTTATATACCCTTTTCTGATGTTTCTGCGGTGTGAGTGCCCCTGTGGAGCTTACTGTCGAGATTGATTCCATATGGTAAATCTTAGTCTTCAGGGAGCTCATGGTACTGTTTTTCAAGTTGAAGACAAAATTGATTGTTAAAAAGCTAGAATTGTGGCATCGTCACCTTATTTCGAATAGAGATTATAATTCTGAAGCCTTTCTTCCAATCTGAAAGATTGTCTCCATTCTAATGAGATCTCTGAAGACATGATATTTATTATGCAACATTTACTACATTTAAAGCAAAGCTCCCATTAATATTTTCCTGTCCCCGAAAGAAAAAAAATTTCCAGACTAGAGATCCAATTGCAGTAGATGTGTGTGAACAGGATAGTTTCATATCAGTAGAACAGCTGATAGAAATTTCCACAGATGGAACTTTGAAATTGATTTACGAGTATAAGTCCCTTCCAAACTTTTAGGGTAACTAAAAGGAATATTTTTCCGAGTTGTCCATGAAAGTTCTGATGCCCTTCCAAACTACTTATTTATATATAAGAACATTTTCAGTTCTTTATCTTAAAAATAGATCCAGAAACCGTCAAGAAAGCGTAGAACCGAAATTGAGACTGCAGATTTCAAATATTACACCTGATATAACAACAGTAAAAGAAATGCAGCACCATTCTTCTCATTAAAGATTTTAATTAATACAGTTAAGTACATTATTCATTTCTTTAATATTTTTAATTAGCTGTTTACTATTTTCTTAAAGGAAAA
>BMAV01018189.1:690795-710916 GCA_019973955.1 Trichonephila inaurata madagascariensis
TTGCACATTAAAATAAACAAAAAAATATATGAATAAAAATATTAATTACGTACATTTTGAATGATTAATAGACACTTGGTAGTAAACAGATTTTTGAAATTCCTCTTTTAAAAATACCTTGAGGTGTCTTAACTTTAACAACTGTAACCTTTCCATCTGAACCTTTAACTATCTTTAAAATTCTTCTCATAGTCCATTTACATGGTTGAAGATTTTCATCTTTTAAAATAACCATCGAATTGGGAGTTAAATTTTCTTTCTCAAATTGCTATTTATGTCTAGCCTGTAAATTAAGATAATCTAACCTCCATTTGCGTCATACAAATTGAACAAATTTTGTTAATTTTTGCCATTGAGATAAATGACTGTCTAATTTATCTGTCAGGTCTGGCTCAGGTAAACTTTGCAGAGGTCTACCTATGAGAAAGTGTCCTGGGGGGAGGACTGTAAAATCATTAGGATCAGAGGACATGGGAGTAAGAGGACGACTATTCAAAATACTTTCTATTTGAGTAGTAATTGTTATGAATTGTTCTAATGTTAGAAGTGCATCACCTACTGTTCCTTTAAAATGATGTTTAAAAGATTTGACACCTGCTTCCCAAAGTCCTCCAAAATTGGGTGATCTAGGGGGAATAAATTTTCAAGTAATTTCTTCATTTGTTAAATAATTGGCAAGAATATCTGGTGAATTTTTTATCAAATTATATAAACGTTGCAATTCTCTGCTGCACCTATGAAATTCGTAGCATTATCAGTACAAATTGAAGTACTTTTTCCTCTTCTAAAAAATTGTTTGAGAGTTGCAATCATAGCTTCTGTGGTTAGTTCTGTGACAACCTCTATATGAATTGCTTTTGTAATAAAGCAAATATGAAAATTGCAACATAACATTTATGGTAAATACCTTTTCGTTGGCCTTTATATTTAATATAAAATGGGCCTGTAAAATCTATCCCTACATGAGTAAAAGGAGAACTAGGAGTAATTCTTTCTCTAGGTAAATTTCCCATAATTTGTTCTAAATTCTGAGGTTTGTTTTTGAAACAAACAACACAATTTTGAACAATTTGTCTAGCAGTGTTTCTGCCACCTAATGGCCAGAACTCTTGTCTAACTAGATAAAGTAGGGTTTGAGCACCTACGTGCAAATTTTTTAAATGGTAATAATTCATAATTAAAATAGTTAACTTGTGGTTTTTTGGAAGCAAAATGGGAAATTTCTGACTATATGTTTAATTTGAATTACTTAATCTACCACCAACTCTAAGTATGTTTTCTTTGTCAAGAAAGGGATTCAAACAAGTTAACTGACCCTTTTTAATAGTTCCCCCATTCCTAAGAATTTCAATTTCTTTGTTAAAAACTGTTACCTGGATCCTTTTAAACAAATGAAGTTTTGCTTCCTGAAGTTCCTCGTTTGTGAGGGGACCTGAATGGCGAGATGTATTTGTGACATTATGCAGGAATCTGAAAATATAACTAAAAATGCGAATTAATTTCATATAATTATTTGTAATATTTAAAAGATCATTCTCAAAGTTAGTCCAAGATTGATGTCAAGCTGATATCAGACTATTTTTTAAGTTCCGACAAGTAAAGTTCATCAGAACTGGTAATTGAAGGTTCAATAAATTGTTCAGGAATGTCTAGATGCTGGGGACCATTCCACCATAGAGTCAATGATGAAAGTTCTTCAGGATTTACACCTCGAGAGATGATATCTGCAGGGTTTTGAGCTGAAGCTATGTGCTTCCATTCAAAGTTTTCCGTCAGAGTTTGTATCTTGGAAACTCGATTGCCGACGAATGTTTTCAGTTGATTAGCTGGAGTGTTGATCCAGGCAATTGCTATGGTTGAATCAGTGTGCAAGATGATTTTAGCTAAATGTACTTGTAGAGAGAGGCGAACTTTTTCCACTAATTGGGCCAGCAGTAGACACGCTGAGAGTTCAAGGCGAGGAATGGAGATGACCTTGATTGGTGCGACACGAGATTTGCTGCCAATGAGCTTGGTTGTGGTGATACCATCTTCTTTGACACAGTGCATGTACACTACGGCTCCATAGGCTGCCTCCGAAGCATCTGAGTATTCTAAAAGCATGAGCTTCACGTAGGAATCTGTAAGAATATATCGACTTATTTTGAGTTCCTCCAGGGCTTTTAGAGATGACACAAAATTGAGCCACTCTGGTGCGATTGCATCCGGTAAGAATTCTTCCCAATTCAATTTTCTAAGCCATAATTTTTGTAGAAAGATTTTTGCTTTGCTGATAACAGGGCCTATTAGTCCAAGAGGGTCGTAAAGTCTTGCTATGACGCTTAAAACATCTCGTTTTGTATAAGATGTCATTGAAGGGATTGAGACTTTGAAGAAATAGTCTCCTGTTGGTTTCCAACTAACACCTAATAAGGTTTTTATGGCTGATTCTGCGTTGGTTGAAAATGAGTGTTCTTGATCTGTAGATGAATTAAGAAGCTCCTTCGAATTGGAATTCCATTTATGTAATTTCATTCTACATGTTTCCAGCATATTTTGCAACTGGCATTGTAATTGGTGAGCAGTATCAAGATTTTGTGCACCCGACACTACATCATCCATGTACACATCTTGAAGAGCTACTTTGGAAGCTAAGGGAAATCTAGAAGCTTCATTCATAGCTAACTGTTTAAGTGTTCGTATTGCTAAAAAGGGAGCACTGGCAGTCCCATACGTGACAGTTTTCAATCTATAGATGACTGGTTCCTCATTAGCTCTTGTTTTCCACATAATCCTGAGAAGATCACGTTGAGCTGGATCAATGAGAATCTGTCGAAACATCATCTGGATGTCGGTTGTGAAAGCATATTTGTGTTTGCGAAATCGTGTCATGATTTCAAAAATGTCTTCCTTCACTTCACCTTTCAAGAGTAGGTCATTTAGGCTTAAACCTGAAGTAGTAGAAGCTGAACCATTAAAAACCACTCTTAATTTGGTAGTTGTTTTATCAGGCCGAAAGACTCCATGATGTGGAAGATAATAACAAATATTGTTTGCGGATGTTTCATCTGAATGTTCTTCCACTTTTTCCATATGCCCCAAGTCTAAGTATTGCTGCATAAATTCCCTATATAAATTTTCCATTTGTTTATCTTTAGATAATCTTTTCCAAAGCTGATCTAGTCTCTTCATTGCTAAACCTTTTGAGTGTCCTAAGCCTTGTATGTCTTTAACTGGCATTTGTACTACATATCGACCGGCTTCATTGCGCGTGTGAGTCATTTGATAATGATTTTCACAATATTCCTCTTCCTGCTTCTATCTCCCAAAACTTTTGTAAATTATCATCAATGTTTTGCATTTCTGATATGAAACTGCAATATTGATTTTGTTTGTATGAATGTGTGGTTGCGATGTATCCGAAAACTGATCTACGAAATACAAGTGCGTTGTCTGATGTGCGAATAATTCCTTCCTTAATTATGTCAAAAAATGCCTCTGCTCCAATTAGCAAATCGATTTTTCCTGGAACACCAAATTTGGAATCTGCTAGTTCCTGAGGTATTTTTAAATTATTGAGGTTTATTTGAGAAACAGGAAGAAAGTCTGTAATTTTTGAGACAACCAGAAAATCTAAAGTTGTAGAAAATGAGCCATTGCCATTTATTATTGTAGCGTTTAATTCTGACTTGACTGGTTTTATTTCTGTCTAAACTGGAGATAGGAAAATTAACTCTGTTTTGTGGAGCCCCTAAACGGTTTGCGAAATCTTGCGTAACAATATTCGACATGCTACCAGAATCCAAGACTGCGCGAGCTTGGATGCAACTTCCTGTTGAATGATTCAAAACCCAAACTACTGCTGTGGGTAGAATTACGGTTTTGCTCCTACTGGTACAAGAGAGGGAAGCGGCTGTATTTTCCTGAGAACTGTGAAACTCCTCTGCATTGGGGTTAAGTTCCTGACCTTGTAGTGGTGACGCGCTATAAATCAGGGGAACGTTGGCAGATTTCCCCTTTTGCCTGTGAAGCAGAGTGTTATGTCGAAAACCACATTCACTACAAGAATGCTTTGATTTACACTTTGAAACTCTGTGCTGATCACTTAAGCAATTGAGACACATTATGCCTCTGAACGATTTCCTTTCTCTGTATGACATTTAATTTTAAAAAGGAATCACACTTAAAAATAGGATGTTTTTGCTTACACAAAATGCATGAATACACAGAATTAGATTTTAAAAAGAAATTTCTTGATTTTTTTCTATCTTGTATAAACATTGGTTTTACAAAGGTATTTTTATTTATATTGCTTAAAACTTGAACTCGTTTTTCTAAAATGTAATGAAGTCATCAAATTTAGGAACTTCGGTTGAATTAAGGCTGTATTCAAATTGTTTTAAAGTCTCTTTATCCAGTTTTTGAATAATAATGTTTAAGATTAAAATGTTCGAAATATTGTTTCTTTCAAATTCTAATACCTTCAAAGCGCGAATGTTTTTGTTTACATCATCAATTAGGTTTCTTAAATCTTTTGCTGATTCATAATTTAATTTTGCAAGGTTTAAGATTGCCTTTATGTGCGTTTCAACTATTAAGCGTTTATTTTCATAGCGTTCCTCTAAAGATTTAATAAAGATTCAAATGAATCGCTAATAGTCTAAATTCTTTGCTTCAGATGTTAATGCAGCTTTGAGATAATGCAATTTTTGCTCTGAGGAGAGTTGTGAATTTGTTGAGATAATGTTGTTAAATTGTATTTTAAAATTGCTCCATTCTTCATATTTTCCAGAAAACTTTGGTAGGGGGATTTCTGGAAGTTTTATTGATAATTGTGGTCGGTTTTGACCTGACCATACTTGTGTTGAACTTGGAACATTTAAATTGCCTTCACGACGTTTGATGTACGATTTAATTTTATACTTTATGCTAACAATTTTTTCCGAATATTCTTCGGATCCGTTAATTTCAGTATCGAACTCAGAAGCGTCTACTATTAAATTTTCCATTTCTGCATTAAGTTGCTTCAATGAGAGTTCTTTTTCGATTAATTGATCTTGTAATTCTAAGATATTATCTACATCATCACAGTTACTTTCAATGTAATTTTGAATTTTCGTAATTAATTTTGTTACGGCCGAACGTATAGGCGTTCTTTTATTTTTAATTTTTTCAATTGGATTCATTTTTACTTTTGCGGTAATAAACAATGATATATAATTTTTGCAATGAAATAAACAATAGAGGTATGAAATTGGCTTACCTCTATTTAAAAGCGGAGCCTTGCGAGAAGAAGTCAACTGAATGTTCTTGTGAAAGAATGAAAACACTAGAAGTGATGAGCGTTGAATGTAAACAGTTCAAAACAGGCCTATGCAGTAGGGTGAAACGAACACAAAATGAAAGCAAGGGGTGAGAGGGGTCCTTTTGCGACCTTTGACTCTGTCGATGGGGTGAATGTCTTTGCGACGTTCGAACAACTTTGGGCGTTGTTCTGCTAAGCAAATAATGCGTATTTAATTTAGTTAAAAGCCTTAAATGCGGATATCCATAAGTTGCTGAAGATCTGCGTAGTCGACAGACTAAATATTAGTGCGAATGATACTGTATTCAATTAAAAATGCATGTTTTAAGGCATAAACATTTATTGTGACTGCTTTGTGCAGTGTCTCCCTTGCAAGAGTGTACAAGTGAGGGTGAGCGAGGTGGGGGGTGACGATCGCAGCGCCAACAACTACCTTGACATTTTTATTGTGTGTTAATGTGGTTGCCATGAGAATGATGTATATTATAATAAATTTATTTTTTTTTCTGTGGTTATCTTGTTAATTTCAGACTATTTTAATTCGATTTCTTCAAAAATTGAGCCATTTTCATTGCAATCCTTCTCTAACTGCTTCAGAATTTTGTTGCATTTTGTGCTATATTCAATTATGGATATTTCTAATATCATTTGGGAGTATCAGGGTATTTTTTAAAAAGAATATGAGGGCTGTGTTTTTAATTGTTGCTTAAACTGTGCATTTCCACTTTATTTTAATTTTTAATGCATTTTTTCCTTGTTTGATGAAATTCATTAAAACTTGCAGTTTTTGAAATATTGCAGGTTATCAACAATTATTGATATTCATTATTGATTAAATTTAATGTACATTTTGTAATTTTGTTTAGCCCCTTAACAGTTGCACAATTTTGGAGAAAACTGTTATAAAATTACCTATTACCTATTTTTTTTATTTAAGAAAATTATATAAAACAAAGTTTATATTCAATATATATATAAAAATTTGGGGTAAAATTTTAGCTTTTGAAATACAAAAATAATTTTGAAGAAAAGCCAACATTTAGGAATATTAGGAGTGCTTGGTGCGATTCCTTAATCTTGACAAACAGCGCTTGCCGCACAACACTCTTATATGAAATTAGCTCCATAAACTTTAATAATCATACATATGTACTAGTGATCATTAAAAATACTATCTTCAATTGTAAGTTATTTCAACTGATTTTAGATATATGTTTGAGTTTTAAAAGACTAATCAAAAAATTTTTTTCAGGTGCTGCCGAAGTTTCCAGTATTTTGGAAGAACGAATTTTAGGGCACACTCCTACTGCTGAATTGGAAGAAACAGGACGAGTGTTGTCAATTGGTGATGGTATTGCTCGTGTATATGGTTTGAAAAACATTCAGGCTGAGGAGATGGTGGAATTTTCCAGTGGTCTAAAGGTTAAAAAGAAACTTTTAAATTTTTGTAAAATTTAATCTGGCTTGAAAATTATAAAAGAAAGGATGTGTTTCATATCCAATTGTGAATTGATTTGGATAAATTATATAATATGTAACATTATGAAAAAAAAGCTGTTTTAAAAAATATGGTGTTATTTGGAAAGAATTAAGAACTTTTCACATTTAACAGTAATATACTAATATTTATCATACCATATGCATTTTAGGCTTTTTACTGTTAAAATTTTCTTTAAAATAACTTTGTTACAAGCAATTAGATTGTATCTTGTGATACATTGATTAATGTCCCAATTAAATTTAATATACAGTGATATTCTAATTAAAATTTATATATTAATGTAACTAAAATTTCAATAGTAAAATTACCATTTTGTATAATAAGGTTTAGCTTTTGTACCTAAATTTAGGAACTCATTGTAACTGGCTTGACTGTATCCGTTGAAATAATTTACATATAAGTAACTAGTTTAATTTATTAAAATTAAGGATTTTTTTTAGGGTATGGCTTTGAATTTGGAACCTGACAATGTTGGTATTGTCGTGTTTGGTAATGATAGGCTTATTAAGGAAGGAGACATTGTGAAGAGGACAGGAGCCATTGTAGATGTACCAGTTGGTGCTGAATTACTGGGAAGAGTTGTCGATGCTTTAGGAAATCCTATTGACGGAAAAGTAAGCCTTGAATCATGTTTTTTTTTTTTTTTTAAATTATTATAGTTCAATTTTTTCTTAATGTATTCTCATTTTAGTCTTTAAAAGTAATTTTTCTTTCTGTCGGCTCATATATAAATGAGATTTCATTTTTTGTGGAAAAATTTTTTACTCCCACTTCTCAAATGAGATGTGCTACTCATAATTGATAATGGATGACGGGCTGCATTAATCTTAAGAATTGAGTCATTAAGTATGAAAAAATTGCTGAAATCTTATTTTTTAATAAATAGAATTGTGGAATTAGTTGCAATTGTATTGTTTAAATAGTTGTATGTTTATCAATATGAAAGTAATATGAAGGAAATGATACATCGAGTGCTCGATAATCTTAATACTTTAACTGCAAATTTTTTTTGTGTAAAATCACTTCAAAAATTGCATATTTTATTACATATTTGAAAAATGAATATAAAGGAGTTCCAAAAATGTAGCTTATTTTTTATTACAAAGATTTTTCGATAATTATTTTGAATCATAACTGATGTTCAAAAATATGAATTATTCATATGACAGCAAATTTTTAGAATTAAATTATGGTTATATTTTATCTGTTTGACTAAAACTCAAGGATAAAAGTGTATGTAAAATATTTCATTTAAATATATAATATTTTAATGAATGAAATATATATTTACTCTTAAATTACTTTTAAAAAATTACACTTAGTACAGCAAAGTTCTAAAGAAGGTCCAGGGCAAAGTCCTACTTGACACTTTTTTTGCACCCAATTTGTGTTTGTTGGAATGTTTTGGTCTGGCTTCAATTTTTCATAGGAGCAATAAACACATTGTTAGTGAGGATCTTTCATTGTATTTGGAGGTATGTGAATTATACAAAATGAGCTGATGAGTTCTAAAGTTTGGAATAGATTTGTACCTTTCAGGTCTGTAGATTGATTCTCCATTTGAATGCTTTTGATTACTTTGTTCAGTCCTTTGCATTTTGAACTCTAGAAGCATTATCTTTTGCATTTGGATCTTCTTTTGTAAAGTACATTATTTCACTAAGATTGATGGAAGAATTGCTTAAAAATTTTCAAATCTATTTTGCACTGCTGCTGAATATTTTGAAGGATTAGCAAGTCTTTAAATTCCTTACAATCTAGAGAAACCTGATATATAACCATCATCACTGTTACTATCTTCAAAATAACTAAGATCACTTTAACTAAGATAACTCCATGGTTTCACAAGAAGCATGCTGAATGTTTCCTGTAAGCCTTGTTTCAATATAATCTAAAATAAAAAGGAAGTTCGATTGAACTTTTGTAAAGGTAGTAAAATAAATTTAATGCAAAAACGTTTAGATGAAATATCATTTAACACAAAATAATACAATGGTCCTGACAAACTACTGTGTATTGATGCATTTTTCCTCTTTACACGAAACGAAAATTGCCTAACACAAAAAGATTTCCCTTCTGGGAATGAATAAAATATGGAAGACACTGGACTGTCCTACTTTATCATCAGAAGAATTCATTGCAGTAGATGATAATGTGTCTACAGCTCCAATTATGGCAGACAAAAATATTTTGGAGTTAGTTCAAAGCTCAAAAAATATCATTGATGCAGATTCCGATGATGAAAATGAAACAGATAATGCAGCTCCTGTTCCTGTGTCATCCGAAATGAGAAACATAGTGAAAAGTATGCACTGTTGTTTAATTGCACATTCCAATAGTGAAATGTATAACAAAATGGATAGCATTGAATAATATTTTCACAATTTTCTAAAAAGTACAGAGATAACAGATAATTTTTTAAAAACTCAATAAGTGTTGTTTTTTTTTTTTTTCAAAAAACTTTAAATTTTCGTATTTTTATTAATTTTTTCTGAATGGTTTTGTTTTATTGACTTTTATTAAATACAAACATATATACATATATATGTAAATAAAATGTATTCTAATAAACTTAATTTTGTTGAATGTGTTTTTTGCACTATCTTTTAACACGAAAAAATATTTCAGTCCCCTCAGTTTCATGTTAAACAATTTTCACTGTATATGAAACCTAGTGAAAAACTAATCCCATCTAATAATCAGAACTGAATTAAAAATCTTAAATATTGCCCAGAATGTTTACTGACATTTAAATGTTGAAACAGTGGGATATGCATTTAAGTAGAAGTACGTAATGTGTGTGGTGAACATCGCAGGAGGCACAACTTTTATTATGTTTATGTTTCAGTGATATATTTGTGGGATATGCAAGCTGTGGGTTTCAAGTAAATTATTTCTTATTATAAACTTTTTAAGGATAAAAGCTAATTATGTTAGTTATTTTGAGTGGACAGTTGTAAGTTTTCTTTTTTCATAAGTGTTTTATTTAAAATATGTTGAAATTTTGACAGTAAACTATTTTATTGAATGAAAGTTTTATATTATAGGAAAGTTTTATAAAAAAATCTTTGCAATTGTAGTAAAAAATACTGAAATTTTAATATGTAAAGCTTTTATTGTGTAATTAATTGTGCTTTCTCCAATTATGTATTCTTAAATGAGTATTACTTGTTTTTAAAAAGGCAGGATTTAAGAAATATTATTTTTTCCCCTTTAGGGCCCCATCAAGTGTTCAAAACGTGCTCGAGTTGGTGTTAAGGCTCCAGGTATCATTCCTCGAATTTCTGTACGAGAACCTATGTTAACAGGTGTCAAAGCCGTCGACAGTTTAGTACCAATTGGTAGAGGACAGAGAGAATTGATTATTGGTGACAGGCAAACTGGGTTAGTTAAATGTTGATTTAAACCTTTTTTAGCATGTTCATAATTGTTTGAGTATTTGGAATTTGAATTATTTTTATCATACTTTCTATTAATTTTTTGCTTAGTTTTTAAGTGATCTGATGATTTCATAGATAGATAGATAGCTTAGCATTGATGGCTTTAATTTTTTTGTATTGACTAAAGGGGTGTTTAAGATTTATTTCAAAACTAGTGTATATTCTGGATATTTTCTTATATGAAAATTTGTCTTTATAAAAATATTTATTTTTGAAGTTTTATTACTCTTTAAATTAAACTTTAATTTCAAAGTTTTTGATTTTAGTGAAATGATATGAATTGCAAGTTCATAATTTTATATACATCTATATATTTGAGGGATATTGATTTGATAGTAATTGTTTTAAAATGAACTGCTTAATATTCTTTTAGAAAAACTGCCATTGCTATTGATACAATTATCAATCAAAAAAGATTCAATGATGGATCAGACGAAAAGAAAAAACTGTATTGCATTTATGTTGCTGTTGGTCAGAAGAGGAGTACTGTTGCTCAAATTGTAAAGCGATTAACAGATTCTGGTAGGTAAAACAGAACAAAATTTGATTATCTGAATTACTTTAAAAATATTTTAATTATAACTGTAATGCATTTTTGCAGATGCCATCAAGTATTCAATCATTGTTGCGGCTACTGCTTCTGAAGCTGCTCCTCTGCAATACCTTGCACCCTATTCTGGTTGTGCTATGGGTGAATATTTCAGAGATAATGGAATGCACGGTCTCATCATCTATGATGATTTATCCAAACAGGTATATTTCATCTGAACATTTAATTTTAAAAAAACTGGTTTGGTAATTTGCAGAATTTATTTGCAATCATAGTTTATTTCACTCAATAAAAGAAGGAATGAAACTGAAATGCTTTGAATTTACCCAATATTTCACTTTTAAACTTATTTTCCAGATACAAAAAGGAAAAATTCTACACTAATTTTAATAAAAGTGCTTTATTATCTATGATTTGATAATTAACCTACTTTGTTCTATCAAGGGGCTAATTATCCTAATGTATAGTCTTTTAAAAAGAATATTTTTTTTAAAAAAATGAAACTAATCTTATTTTTGATTTGTTTATTTATAACTAAGCTTTTGTTAAATAAATCTATGTATTCTGATGAGTTTAATGAAAATTTTTTGAAATATAATCAATGAGGATGATTAATTGTAAAATTAAATAAGGGAAAGAAAGTTGTATTTAAGTCAGTATAATTTTGTGGAGCATGCAATAAAAATTCCTACTGTGTATGTAATTTTTTCTTAAAACAAGTTTCTTAATATTCTAGGTATTTAACAGTTTGATGATTTTATTTAAATGTTATGTATTTGTTTAAACACATGCAATACTGAGAATCAAATCTATATAAATAAAACTATAGATGTATGTTTGCTCAAAACCTCTAAATCTCTGTAAGTGCATCTCTGAAGTGCTCTGAAATTTTGACACAAAGTTGTGTTTGAATCTGTGAGTGTTTATATACTTATTTTTTCAAAATTTATTAGATTTTTTGGTGTTAGTTTGATATTGGGGGTAATAGCGCCAAGTTGCTGTTTATGTTTGCCAAGATGGGCGATAACATTACAATATGGTTACTTTAATATTATCGTCTGTCGATGTGGTTGCCAAGGGGATAACGTATTTAGAAATAACTTTTATTGTTTTTTTCCTGTGGTAACCCAATTAATTTCAGATGATTTTTTTAAAAATTTAACCATTTTCTGTATAATTCTTCTATTGTTTCAGTCTTCTGTTTAATTTGTGCTATTTTCGAATATGGATATTTCTAATATGAGTGAGTACTAGAATATTTTTTTAGAAAGAATAAGTGTTGTGCTTTTTTAATTATCGCTATAAATCGTTTATTTTCGATTTATTTTACGTTTTAAAAATTCTTTCTTTTTTTTTTACGTTTGTTCGATGAAATTCGTTGAAGGAACTTGAAGTGCAAGTTTTACATTACGAGCTTTCAGTACTTTGTAATTGTGATATTCATTATTAATTTTAACATGTATTATGTAATTATTTTATATGAAAATGCAATTATTTCTATATGTAATAATCATATAATCTTCATTATTTTTAATTGTTTCTTTTAATATTTATACATATTATTACATAGTTTTATTTATAATTAATATTGTAATTTATTTATTTATAATTATTATTGTTATTTATTTATAGCTATTTTTGTTCTTTTACTTATAACTATTATGTTATTTATAATTATGTAATGCGAGTATTCTTATGCATTATTTTTATTTTTTTTACAATACGATGATTATTCTTTTTTACAATTACTGTTAAATAATATTATTTAAAAAAAAATTTATTAAATCATTCTACATTAATATTATATATAATTACGATAAAATTATATGAGATAATTATATGCTATTTATAATACTATTATTAGTACATGTTACTTTTTGTTATATTATATTGATATTCACTATTTATTGATTGATCTAGGTTATTCTCAATCTCTTACTTTGTCCTTCTTTTGAAATACATTTCAATGTATTTCAAAACAATTCTTTAAAATTATTGTGCATCATTAAATTACCGCTAGGCCGTCATATTGGATTCCATTCCAGCAACAAGAAGCGCTACTTGGTGTCATTACATCCAATATCAAACTAGTTCAGATTTTTTAAATTTAATTTTTAAGCAATTTTCCAGCAATATTATTTGTATTATATCTATCTTTGAAAGTAAAAATTACTGCTTCACACAGTTTTTACGAGATTATTACATATTTTTTACTATTGTTATATGTATATATATTTATTATTATCTTTGACGGAGAATTACAATTGTTTTTCAAATTGCTTTTAAAATATTTTTTCAACTAAAATTTAGTTTTGACTACATTCTGATCATGTAAAAATATGAACTACTTGTAATAAATAAAAAATATTGACCTCATTGATTCTTATTAATTTCTTTCAGGCTGTTGCTTACCGTCAAATGTCCCTACTGTTGCGAAGACCTCCTGGTCGTGAGGCTTACCCTGGTGATGTCTTTTACCTCCACTCCCGTCTGTTGGAAAGAGCTGCTAAAATGAATGAAACCTTCAAGGGAGGCTCCTTGACTGCCTTACCTGTCATTGAAACCCAGGCTGGTGATGTGTCCGCCTATATTCCTACCAATGTCATCTCCATCACTGACGGACAGATTTTCTTGGAAACTGAACTTTTCTACAAGGGTATTCGACCTGCTATCAATGTAGGTCTCTCTGTAAGCAGAGTAGGATCTGCTGCTCAAACTAAGGCCATGAAACAAGTATGTCTGCTTTTATTTAATAATTATAATTTCAACAGTACTAAGCAAATGGCTTGTCTAGGTTTTTTAGTGTGCATCTTGTTTTTCAGAAAATTTGGTTAGTGTAGTTTTTTTTAATATTTGTATATAAATTGGTACCATTATGATAAAATTAAAATTCCATCTTTTTTTTGTGAATTAAAGGATGTTGAGACCAAATAGTTAAGTCTTGATATTAGTTACTAGAGCATGTTAATTAAGAATTTGATTGCTATTATGAGTGTCATAAAATTAGAATTGCCTTTAAGAACATAAATTTTTTAATATTTTGGTCTTTTTTTCCTTTTAAATGTCATTCATCAGTATATAAAACAGTTACATCAAAGTAGCTCAACATTGTTATAGCTTAACCTTTTAAAAGATAGCTGTTTCTTTTATACATGCTCAACTTACCTGTGTATGTTTATAGGTTGCAGGTTCTATGAAACTGGAATTGGCTCAGTACCGTGAAGTGGCTGCTTTCGCTCAGTTTGGTTCTGATTTGGATGCCTCTACACAACAACTTCTGAACAGAGGTGTTAGGCTTACTGAGTTATTGAAACAAGGACAATATGGTAAATTTATGTTATTTTGTAGTATATAAATATTTGTAATTTTTTTTATCTATATATCTTTTGATACTATATCTCTAATAATTTACTTTTGTTTTAAGTTGAAAACATTTTAGGCTAGGATTGTAATTGCAGCTCATTATTTCCAAATATATTTTGATTTCTAATATTAAACTGTGCATCAGATGGCATCAATTTATTTTAAATAGGACTCATTTAATTCGATTTTATTACAGCTCCAATTTTATTAAATAGGTGTCCTATTCTTATAAAGATTAAAAGTACATTTGAACAAAAATGAAGTACAAGGGTTGATAAATGAACTATAGAGTTATTATTAAAATTAGATTAAAGAAGGTACAAAAAACTTGGAAATTGTTTTTTCTCTGGCTCCAGTTGTTTTGATGTGTTTTCATGCATCTTTTTTTGCCACTGTTTTAAAAAGGTTGTGGTTGGGCCATTGGGTTACAAGTGCCTCAACTTGCACATCATCAAATTGCTGTCCTTCTAAAGCTTTTTATTGATTCAAATGAATGAAAATGACAATGTGATAAAACCAAGATAAGAATATTTTATTTCTAGTAAATTTGCTCAAGTTAAATTCTTCAATTGTACTTTGATCCTCTGCAGGATGTAGTCCGTCAAACTCGGTATGTTACTATACCTAAAGCTCATTATAAATGGGGAAACAGTGATTTATGCTATTTTTAAACCTTTCATCAACACTAGAGTGCCATTTTCTTCACATATCAACACACTTATCTTGAAAATTCTAGTTCCGTTATCCACCCTCATATTTTGAAAGTGCAGTCATGCTAAAAATGACAGAACATCCTTAAGGCTGTCTTCGGTAAAAGTACGAGAGCTTGAACTAAATGCAAAGCACATTTTTAGACTGAAAAATGCCTCAATTTCCATGGAAATTTGCAATATTGTAACTCATACATCTGTTAAAAATATTTTTTAAAAAAATTTCAAAATATTCCATGAATACTTTCTTTTTTGTCTTAATATTTGAAGACATAGCCCATTTAACATTACGATATAGGAGAAAAAACGAAAAACACATTTTATACCAGAAAAAAAAGGATAAACTTGGTTAAAAATGGGGAGTTTGATAAAAAATGCTACTCTCTAAAGGATAGTGAAGCCAGAATATCATATTAATTTTTCATTTCTTTTATATTTGAAAAAATGTTCCATATTCGGGTCTTATTTTTTAACATTAACCAAAGACAGCCTTAATCCATTCAGGATGGAGCGATATTTTCTACTTAGCCTAGCTCCATTTAGAAATTCATATAAAATCATTTCTGTAATAGAATATGCCAAAAGTTATATATAATTTATAATCATTTCAAGTTCCATAAGTTTGAAATTTAGATCACACTTGTGTGATCATGGTCTTGAACGGGCTAATGCAATTTTCATTGTACCATGACAAAACTGATTTTATTTTTACTGATTCCAATTGAAATAAATACCATAAATGGATTTACACTTTAATGTAGTTCAGTTGATCTTTTAAAAAGTTTTTTCTAATTCTGAGTAGGTTTTTCCCATTATATCAATGGTATGTACCTAGAATCTTATTGTGGTTAACTTAGATTCCAAATTTTGGGAAATATGCTTGAAAACTTCTTAGAGGCTTAAACAAATTAGCTGCCTTTAATATTTAAAGAATTATTCAAATATTATTTTTCATTGAATCTTCAGAACTAATTTTAAATTTGATAAGTTAACTATATAATTTTATATTTAATTAACAATAGTAGTGAATTTTTTGTGATAAAGAATTGTTCTCCAGAATACCTGCATGTCTCAATCTGATTAAAAGGAATTTTGACTCAAAGATATAGAGTAGAAACCTCAAATGTTAAAACATGTAAAAATCATTAACCACAGTTTGTCTTGTAAAAAAATAAATTGATTACAACATTAGTATTATTTGTCTTTTCACATCCTTAGAACTGACTTATTGTATTTTAATAAGTGAAAGAGTACAGTATGTTATTAATTTCTTTTAGTTCCAATGGCAATTGAGGACCAAGTTGCTGTGATCTACACTGGTGTCCGTGGTTATTTGGACAAATTAGACCCATCTCGTATTGGATCTTTCGAAAAAGCTTTCTTGCAACACATCAAGAGTAGTCACCAAGACTTGTTGAACACCATTGCTGCAGAAGGAAAAATCAGTGATGCGACCGACAAAACACTAAAGAAAATCGTGTCAGATTTCTTAGCCAATTTCCAAGCTTAAGTTCATATTAAAATTCTTTAACTTAATTTTCAAATAGACTTTATCGTAGGATGTACATGTTAAATAATACCAGCCAGGATATATGTTAACCATTATGTAAAATTCATTGCGATCCACTCTAGATTGATTTTTCGTACAATTTTCCAAAGTATATTTTTCTTTTTATAAAATAAAATGAAAATATTTTAATTTCTCTTTACATGTTCTTCGGCTCACTCCAATTATCATGTACAATGGTTGCAATATCATCCTGAAATCTGGAAACTCACTATCAAATAAAAGAGAATTTTTTTTTCATTGTGTTGCTCATTTTTTTCCCCTCTTTGCTGTGATGCTTAATGAGATACATTTCTCTGTTGGAACTTATCACTTCCATATACTTAATATAATTTTTATTCTCATTGTATTATTTTGTGTGAAATTTTGTTTTCAGAAATTGAAATTATATTAAGCCATGTTAAACCTTTCCACTCTTATCCATTCTGTGGGGGACATCAAAATTTATTAGTAATTATGAGAAATCAACTTATTCCAGTGTAACTTTTTGAGAAATGCGTTTGTATGAAGTTTCCTGTTGAAATGGTAAAAAAATATAACTGCTATAATGTATATATTTTTTAAAATGTTTAATTTTAAGTATTATCAACTCTTGCATAATTTACCAAACCTTGAAAGGAAAAAAATTCAAACTTCAATGACTCATTAAAAGTTGGTAAAAAACGCTGAAAGCTCCGTTGAGAGGTGATTGTTGGAAACAAAAAAACATGTCCCTCTACATCTATGGTGGGCAAAGACTTAACAATGAACTACATACTCCCTGTGTGGAAGAAAATGGGACATGACATTTATTGTCATGAAAACATCAGATGGAAGATACTAAACAGCTTATTGTGAAACTCAGCCTGCATTGCATGTTGGGGAATGCTTCAAAATTTTAAATCATACTATTCAAAATAATCAATGTGGATTTTTTTGTTTTTTGTAACAGTGTTCCTTGATGTCTACATATTCATATTAATCAAATACATACCTTACTAGATTCCAAAGCTATACTATATAATGATAGTTTGCAGGTGCTCATTTTTATAACAAGTGGCACTAAGTGCCATTGGGTTGGACTTACAAAATGTTTTGCAAAGGGTTAAATCTACTTTAACTTGCTCCATACTGGAAAACATTTTTATTTATAGATTTCTTTTTGTGATAATCACACTTTTTATACAGTTAATGATGTTGTGAGAAAAAAATGTTTGCTTCAAAGTTCTTTTTTTCCATGCTATTATATTAATCAGCAATATGTATAATTTCTTCCAAAAATTTGTCCAGGAATAAATTAATATACTTTTAAATGTGCATAAAAGTACAATTGAAGCATAAACTATCTGTTATGCTTAAAGTAAAGAAGCTGATAATAGATAATGCATCATACTGAGCTTTGATGTTGGATTTTGAAGGCTTTAAAACTTCACTTAACTCGTATAGTCAGGTTTAAAATCTGGCGTATAACGCACACCAGTGTATAATGCGCACCTATACTTTAAAGCTGAATTTTTTAATTTTTAGGTATATTCGGCGTATAACGTGCACCCCCTTTTTAACGAAGAAATCTGAAATACTAGTATACATTACTCTTATGTTTTGAAGTCATTTATTCGAGGTATTATCTCAGACTTTTGAAAAAATAGTATACTTCTAGAATGACAACTCTTTTAATTCATGATGCAAGTCGTTTCTTTAAGACAAACGGTATTTCAATACGTGTAGAGGTAAATTTTTATTTTATGCTCATCTCTTGTTATTTTTAATGCTATCCTTTTTATATCCGGCGTATAATGCACACCCTTAAGTTTCAATCTTATTTTTTGTATTCAAAGTGCACGTTATACCCCGGATTTTACGGTAGTTATTCCATGAACTAACTAATCGTTCTTCCATTGGTTTTTTGACAGCGTGCATCGGCAAGAAATATTCTATTTGCAGTTTTATTTTTTTATTAAAGCAAGTTATTTGAAAAATTGTGATTCTTTATTAGGAAGTTTTTGAGGGAGCAATATCAGCCCCAAGATAGGGGTAATAATATATCATCCTTAAAAATTCATTTGTGTAATATTCAAAATTAAATTTTGACATTTCATCCAAAAAGGCACTTAAATACATGAATAGTAGAGTATGTTTGAAAAAATTTTGTATATTGATAAAACCCATTATAAGCAACTGACAAATTATACAGCACAAGTCTCATTGGTTTTTTCACAACTCTTCTTGTATGTGTATATATGTTTTATTCTGATTAAAGCTACTTGTTTTGTAGAAGTTAAAAAAAACTATTTTTCTTTGAAGAGCTGCAAAAAAGATCAAAACATTGTTAATCAAAGCAATGTCAAACTTTGTTAAAATATTGGGAGTCTTCTGACAAAATAACACTAATGTTGTTTTAGGGCAGGGATTCTTAACCTAAATAACAGCATAATAAAAATTAGACTAAATGGTAATAAAATTTTAAATGTATTTAATAATATGTCAGCAATAATTTCTGATTGTAAAGGGAGTGCAAAATCACAAGAAACACGAGTTAAAAAAATCCATGTGTCTGAGAAAATGTTGAACCTTATTGGTGTGGGGGGGGGGGGGTTTGTTTTCTCGCAGGGGATAATGCATTTCAATCTTGGCTACGTTAATTCCTTTTAAAATTATGATGACCCGATGAACGTATAAACAACAAAAACCTATCTTCATTTTAAATATGAATATTTTGGAAATGACAATGTGTGCAGTACTATGTGTTTTATCTTGTTCAAAGAGAAAAGTTTCTAGAAGAAATTTTTATTGATTCAGTATATACAATCACACACAGTAACATAAAAATGCTATTAAAAATAAAGGAAAAAATATCAATACATTAATATTTTTTCCATCTTGAATAACTCATTTATGTAAATGAACTTGTTATAGAATTTGGGAAATTTTTTTTAATGTGTTAGATTAATCCCAAGGAATTTTTATACTAAAAGAACTATGATTTAACTTTGTGAGAGAGAGAGATAAGACAAATTGCATATTTTTAAATAATTACCTGACCTTATGTCATATGCTGAACATAATTTATAAATAATTTGATCTAAATTTAGTAAAGATTTTAGAGAAGATGTGTATCTCCTTTAAATCTAATTATACCATGTAACTTATCTTTTAGAGATTAAAATTTGGGGTTTGTTAATTTTAAGATGTTACATTAAATACTGTTTGGTTCAAATCCTAGTGTCAGTAAAAACTAACTGCATTTAACAGAGAGCTTCATATTGGCATGGTGTGGAAGTTTGGTAGAGTGATAATACCTTGGGTGTTGTCCTCGTCACACTGGGCGGTGATCCAAAATTATAAGGTCTGTCATCAGTAGTTTTCAGAGTTCAATGTTAAACCTTACATGAAGTACCGTTATGTTAATACAGATTGCGAAAATTTAAAGTCTTCAAAATTCTCTTGTTTTATTGATTTCTTTTTATTTGAAACACTTGTATTATTTTCAAAATTTGATTAAATATTTCACTCGTGTGACATCAAATTCAAAATTTTTAATTTTTTAAAAGAAAATTAATGCTGTCTGTTTAATTTCTTTGCACATTTGAAGCTGCAATTTAAAATTTATGGCACATTTTAATTTTAATAGTAAAATGTTGATCAATTTATATGATTTATTATAAGCAAAGATGTATATCTAAAGGAACTGTAATTAGTTCTTAGGAATTTAACATTATTAAAAAAA
>BMAV01018189.1:726971-757702 GCA_019973955.1 Trichonephila inaurata madagascariensis
CCCCTCTTCGTGCTACTTTGCTGCGTAAATTTCTGGTAACTCTGGCGCCAAGGGCGTTCAAAATGGCCCTTGCTATGTCGACCACCTTTGACGAATAAAGAAGTTGATGGTCCGAGGGGTTTAGGTCTATGTTGTGGAGTTTAGCCAACATAGAAGGACAATTAAAAATATGGTTAGGAGAAAGTTAAATATCAGGACAGTTAGGATAAGTATTATAACTTTTTTGGCCATCAAGAGACATTTTCATCCCTTTAAAGTGTCTTATACGTATGGTGGTTGAAATTACTCGGTTACGATTAAGAACTGAAATGAAGTGCTTCTTAACTGGATGGGATATAAGTTTACGTCTGGCTATTGCATCAGCATCAGTAAGAGTTAGACTATTGGAAAGTTGAGGGGAATTTCGGGCCTCCTTGGCAAGGTTATCAGCCTGCTCATTGCCAAATATGTCTACGTGCGCCAGTATGCATTGCAAAGTGCAAGTTATTTGAGATGCAACTACTCTATCAATATAGGCAATTGTATCCAGGGTCAGTTGAGAGTTGCCCCTCTGGATCACCTGGAAGAAGACAAAAAATTACTTTTGTATTATGTTCTTTTCCACAAATAAAGTTAATTGAGAATCCGTGAAAATATTAGAATTAATTCCAAAGAGAGAGAGTAGTAAAAGCCCAATGTGGTAAAAATTGCCGTTAATTTTCGAATTAAAATGATTTTCAGTAATTTTTACTAATTTGCACATATGAGATCAGGAACACTCATAGAAATATACAAGATACAATTAAGACCCCAACAAAGAAATAAAAACACATTCCGAATTTTATGACATTCTTAAGGATTAATAAAAAGAATTTGAAACAATCAAAGTCCATTTTATTTATTACTGTAAACATGAAATTCAAGAATAAAGCGCTTAGATATTATTGGTACGGTCATCTTTTTTACGGAAAACAATGAAAGTTTAATTCTCTACATAATAATATTTTGATAACGATTGTTCTTGCAACAGAAATAAAAATGTGTTCGATAGCTTCTGAAGGAATGGAGAATGTTACATTGTGTAAGAAATTTTACTTATAAATAAATAAAAAAAAAGTTGGAGCACAACTGTCTTGATTGTGACCGCTACTGCAAACCCTCCTTCGTGAAAATTGTTTAACACGAAACTGAGGAGACTGGAATATTTTTTCGAGTTAAAAGAATTTCGGGTTAAAGGATATTACAAAGATATATATTCAGCAAAGATAAGTTTATTAGAGAATATTTTATTTACATAGATATGTGTATATGCATGTATTTAATAAAAACCGTTCAAACATTTACGTAATATTTGCTCTTTTTTTAAATTATTGTTGATAAAGCAAAGTTAGCAATACCAAAATCTTAGCAGATTGTTTTTGATCAACAGCCTTAAGAAGCTCCATCTTCATTTTAAGCGAAATAGAAGTTTTCTTTTCTCCTGAACGTTTTTCCATTGTTTGCAAAAAAATAAAAAATTCTTCTAGAATAGAAAAAAATAATGTGAAGTAAACTTACCGATTTTTACTCACACTGCAATGTACTCGTCACCTAATTTCAAAGTCCAACTATTGAGAAATGATACGTTTTTATGTGACGTTTGTAGGGATGGAGGGTGCAAGTAGCTTAGATAAACAAAATTGGCTCGTGTCTCAAGGTATTTCAAAGCCAAGTTAGCCTCCTTTCTACGAAACATGTGAAGCCACCTCTCCTTCATTTCACACATTTCTTAAATCTAGCCTGCGCAGCTAGTATTTTCTGTATTTTGTTCATTACCAGAAGATAAATCTTTTGTGTTAAATGATTTTTTCGTTTCGAGTTAAGAGAAAAAAATGCATGAAAATACACAGTAGTTTGTCGGGACCGTTGTATTATTTCGTGTTAACCGATATTTCGTCTTAAGCGTTTTCACGTTAAACGTATTTCACTACATATAGTTCTTTGATATCTTAATATTCTACTTCCACCATTCTTCTCTCTCGCAAGCTTATAGCCGTGATAGCCGAGTGGTCATGGTCACGAGTTCGAACCCCAGTGCTACAGAAAACACGTTGTATAGAAGAACTGATACAGGTAAAATATGCCGCGGCTCAAAATCCTCCCGTTGGCAGGGGGGGAAGTTGACACAGGGGAGTATATGCCAGCTCAGGTGTCTTCCTCGTCACTTGACCGTGGTTCTCAAAATTACGAGGTGCGTTGTCGATAGCCCTCGTGTTGCCTTGTTTATATGCACTTACTTGAAATTCTGCAGAAGTTTGCTTGCGGAGGTCAGTAGAATTTTCATGAGATTTGTAAGGGGCCCGTGGGTGATGCCTTACTTCTAAGTTATCCTAGGGGTGTGGGAGTGAATGAAGAACCAGGTATTGCCATAATCTTAATATCTCTTTATTAAGATCTTAACTTAAACACTATACAAGGATAATATATTTATATTTTAACTTAGAAGATCTGAGGTGAAGAAACACGAAATACGCGTATTACCAAATAAGCGCGACCTAATCACTGTATTTAACTTTACCGCCTATTCCTAATCTCAGTATATACACAGTTCCTAGTATTAATTTGAACGATCCTGCCTCTATATCCTAGGTAAGCAGTAAGTCACTCGAATCTTCAATGAAGTTATGGTTTATCCCGTGTGGAATGGTATCCACCTTGACTTGAACACACTGGCACGAATAGCTAAGCACTTGAATATCGGATAACTTCTCACTTCTAGATTTAACACTCCTAACCGCAGACTGGCATAATCACTTCCCAAAAGCCCATCGCGCTTACGCTAAACTTCTGCTACTTAAAAGGTTCTTAATTTGCATAATCACGCTTCGATTCTGGATTTGGGTGGAAAGAATTTGCCTTTTTCGGCCCCAAAGAACCCAAGAGGACAATTAATAGAAAGCGCGATGAGCCCGTCACAGATTATTATCGGTACTTACATATTAGACCGTCAATCAGTAAATCGGCAGAGATTTTGAAGAATTTACCTAACATAAACATATTTTTTGCGTTTGAGCATGTGCAAAAACGGTTTTTCATTATTGACTAAATAATATTACAACATTTGGACAATGCAGTCGACGGTCTAATGCGTATGTATTGGATTTTTTTTTCATTCCTGAGTTCAAAATGACCGTTAGAGAGAGTGTTTATTAATGTCGCTCTATACAGAAATACGAAGGCTATTAGTGACGGACATTATAATTTGGAAACCTGGTCAAGTGTCGAGGATCACACATGAGCTGGCATCCTCTCTCCAATTTACTACACCACACCATGGGAAGGACTTTAAGCCTTTTCAGACTTAACGTGCATCCCCCACAATCATCCCTATGCAACCAACCCATCCCAACTGAAACCATCCTTGTGCAAACTCCACAGGGCAGGTTTTCAGTGGCACTATGCTCGAACTCATAACACGCCGGTCAACGCAACCTTAATGATCAGTAAATAAGTAGTAAATATCTGCAGATTTTTATGTGAGAAAAATTGGTTTGTGGAAATAATATGTTAATAGATGATGCCAAATTACGAAGAACATGTTATCTTGTAATTTTTAAATGACAGAATGTAATCAATTTTAGTCACACGGCCACCTAAATACAAACACTGACCTGAATAATACACAATAATACACGATGCTTAATTTTTCGTTCGATTTGAGAAGTTGCAATAATTCGAAAGTGGAACACACTTTTCCTGTTGCGCAAATATACTCGAAGGAAAAGAAAAGTAAGGGATAGTTTTAAACCCAGATTGGCGATCGTGGTACCGATCTGATTAAAGCAGGCAGACAGAGCGAAATTGCTTTTTTATGCCATCGAGAATAGATTGCATTCTACGATAGAACTTNGCTTTTACAATCGCTAAGGTCAAGTGCCAATGGACTTGAAAAGCATATTACCAGGCAATTTCATCGTTATCTTACCAGATTATTCCAAATGCTATACCGTAGAAAAATAAAAATGATTTATCTGGGCTCTCAGATTTTTCTGTTATATTCAAATTTCGGACAGATATTGTTTTTCCATTGTTCATTTATATTTCTTTTCTCTATATTGTTTCGGATTCAAATGGATATTTAAATTGCCTCTGTAATAGATTCGATTAAGTTTGTTCAATAAAAAGCACTTCTTTTATTCTCAATATCTTTCCTATTAAACAATAGTCATTCATTATCATTAAAAGCTGTGTACATAAAAAAAGTTTTGTTACATATTAAATAAAATAAACATTACATTTCATGAGTTAAACAATGCATTATTACCATGACTGTTTAATAGGATGAGAAAATTCATAATCTTTAAAAAAAGAAATACAGAAATTATGAATACTAATTTTCATCTGTCCCCGAATTTTTTTAACTGTTTGACCCACAGACTCGAAATTTGGAAGCTCTATTTTTTTTTATTGAGTAGAGAACCGTTAAGAACGGGTTTTGAGGAAATTGACTCCTAAGAGGGTTGCTGGAGATTGCGGAGACACCATAGATTAAAAAACAAGTAATATAAAAAAAAAAAATTTTCAGTCAATTCCTACTTAGGTCAACAAAGAAATTTTTATTTTAGTTACTTTTTTTTTATTAAATAACTACAATTAATATAAATATGTATATACATATGAGAGAATCACAATATTAAGTGGCAAAATAGAAAAAGAATTTTCCTTGCAACTTTTCATTTTCCTTTCTATATAGGGTGTTGCACTATTATTATTTTTAGTTGTTACTATTTATTCATTCATTAAATTTAATTATTCCAATAAAATAATATAGTAAAAAGAAATCACATGCTTAAAAATCAGGCCATTCCAGGTAGGATTTGAACCCACGACCTTTGGATTAGAAGTCCATTGCGCTACAGGGACACAATGAGCGATTTTCCTTTTTATGTACGGTATTGGAATATTATTTTTGTTTGTTACTATTTATTCATTAATTAAATTGAATTAATGAATTAATATTTGGAAAAGCTGTATTAACATCAAGTGTCATCCACTACAAGTTTAAAAAAATGTGTTTGAACTTCAGTGGATGAATAAAAAGTATTTTATTAACGATGAAAAATTTAAGCAAGATACATTTGTATATATAGGGAGAGTGTGAACTAATAATAGGAATTCAAAAAAAAAAAATGCGGGATTTTAAACTATTAGACCAACAGAAATGAAATTTGATAGGCATGTTTCTTTTGTGAAGTAAATACCCGCTAACCACGTGTTTTACGGAAATCGATTCCCAAGGAGAAAGCGTAAAAGATAAAAAAACGATCCCCTTATGAATTCAAGTCGTGCTTTTTCAATCAAGAGGTAAGGGTCATAAGAATGCTTTTGAGTTCAATGAGGTTGATTCATGTGACGTCATAGTCACATGATAGTGAAAGCCACGTGGTTCTAGCCAATCAATTCAAAAACGCATGTGACCTCATAGTCACACGATAAAAACTATCTTGTGTTTCCAATTAATCAGTTCACGCGCTCCGGTGTTGCCAAGTTTTGCTCTTTGCAGAAACTTTCTCTTAAAAAGTACATATGTATACAAAATGCATTTTATTTAAAAGTATAAGCATAAAATACGACTTTTTTTAATTTAAAAAAGTCTTTTTGAAGAAATTTTTTTCCCTAACATTTAAACATTTTTAACCAAATATGAAATTTGAAATTTTATCTGAGTTTTACAAATAGAACAAGTACAATTATTTTAATGTTTGTTTTGAATTCAATGGAAAACACGTAATTGTTTTTATCATGTGACTTCATGAATCAAGCCCATTGAAAGCTTAAAACCATGACGATTATCAATATCTTAAAAACAATATAAAGTCATACAACAACATGAAACACCCAGCGTAGCTGGTGGATAACTGCTATTTTAAATACAGTATGTCTGCGTGTGTGTTTCTGTCAACATATTTGTGCGCTTTGATTATTACAAAGGAAGCACACACGTGGTTGCTAAAGAAAAAATATTTTTACATGATCATAGGTTTTTGGAAATAATCACAAAAATAAAAGAAAATAAGAAATGACTTTATAAACTTATGTAATGTATAATACACTCTCTTTTACCAGGCTTGCGCAAATTTCGAACTTAAAGGAATTGTATCTTTTTGTGGAATCAGCGAATTAGTATACAGAATATGCAAAAGTTATTAAATAGCTCATTGTTTTTACTGTTAACCCCTTGACGCACACACATGTACATCGACTTTTATATTCGTTCCTTTCGAAAAAACGTTTTTATCAGTAAAAACATTTATTTATGTTTTTTCAACAGAAATAATAACAATAGTAGTATTTCTTTTAAAAAAAATAATTCAGAATTTTCTTTTGTGCGGTATATTTGGAAGCAAGGTGTAACACATCGCCCAACATCGAAATTATTACGCATGTAACGACTCTTTCTTTGCCCCTTTTCGTTTACCATCCCTTTTAGCACAGCACAGTATCTTGTGGGAGCTTCTTTTTTTTTATGTTGGTGGAAAAAAACTGGGAAGATTATGTTCCAGAATTCTAGAACATTTTGACTCACTCGATTTTTTTATATTTGTATCGCTATAATTGCTTTGTATAAGTCTTTTTACTAATTCGCTTCCGAATTCTAAATTTTTTTCCACTTCAATTTTTTTTACTTATAATTATGTGCACTAAATGCTGATGTCTAGTAAATAAAAGAATAATTTTTTAAAAATAATATTTACCTATAAATTTACTATAAACTTCTAAATTTACGAAATCGCGACAACAGATTGCAGTCAATCTCACGAAGGCAGACGGTGAGTGTATTTACTATATTTGTGTGTGAAAATTATAGCACCTTAAAATAGACTCCGCACGAATTATCTCGTATGTGCAGTTTGGCCAGTTTAGCGTGATCGAATTAACTCGATCTCTCGCGTTAAGTAGTTAAGATTATCCGTTGAGTACATCTTAAATCCCACGGAACAAAATTACTATTTATAAGAAAATTACACACACAAAAAATTTACGTCTAATAAATGTACAAACGATTTTTTTAAAAATTGTTACTTACAAAATAATTTCAGCTTTTTACAAGACTTTTGGTCCACAGCCTTCTATAATTCTCTTTAAGCGTCCTTTATTCTTTTTGTTTGGAATTTAAAAATGTCAAGTTATCAAGAGCAATATATATCCTTAAACAAGTAATATAGAAATTTTTTTTTAAAAGTCAATTTCTACTTAGGTCAGCAAAGAAAATTTTTATTTTAGAGTTACTTTTTATCAAATAATTACACTTCATATAAATATGTATATACTTATGACAAAACCACAATATTAAGAGGCAGTTAATTTTAATGAATTATAATTTAATTATCGTATCTTCACCCAAAACAATCGTGAATAAAAAATTTCAGCTCAAATAAAGGCTTTAAAATGTGAAAAAAAATTTAAGTTTTGACACAAATTGCCAAAAATGATACCAACATCGCTACACATGTAATTCTTTGAATAATTAGTTTTAATTAATTAATTTTTCTTAATTATAATTAAATTATTGTATTGTCACCCAAAAACAATATTTTATATAAAATTTTAGCTCAAATGAGTGCTTTAAATGTGAGAATAAAACCTTTTAAAGTTTTGACACAAGTCGCCAAAAGGGTCGCTAAGACGCCAAAAAGGATGCCAACATGGCTGTATCTGTAATTCTTTGAATAATTAGTTTTAATCAATTAACTTTTATTAATTATTAAATTACCGTATTGTCATCCAAAATAATAGTGTATATAAAATTTCAGCTCAATTGAGCGCTTTAAAATGTATTTTATTAACGAATGAAAAAATTTAAACAAGATATATATACTATATAGGGAGATAGTGAATTAATAGTAAGAACTGAATGAAACTGTTTTTTTTTAACTTTTTTAGAAGAATTTGAACGCGCGTGACACGAATCAGTTATTGATCCTTGATTATTTAAATGAATTTGGCGATTTTTTCATACTTCCTGAGCTTGCGTGAGTGCGAATAACCGCAAATTCTTAGAAATATTTTTTTAATTAATAAAAATAAAGATCCCTTTTTTAATTAAATAAATAAAAAAGCACTTGAACTTTCTTATGGATGTTTCAGCGGTAAGACAAAACTATCTCACGAAGGAAGGGAGTGTCACGATCACATTCTTCGAACTCCAATGCGTTCTTTTTGCTTTTTAATTGAAACGGAATATTGCACTTTTGTTTTCTTTATCTTAATAGAGATTCCTTTCTGTCGATATAAAAAGAAACACATTTTGCTTGTCCGCAACATTTACAATCCCGCCTTCCTGATTCCCAGAAACAACGCCTCGTGATAGACAGATAGTGATGAAAATGGAGTGATTTCTTTTTTATTTCTTTTTCTGTTTCTGATATTGTTTCTATATCTGATTGCGGACAGAACAGTTGCTTAATTAGTTTCGGTCCGCTGATGCGGGTTCATTGTGTGTCCACCATTTTCCTTTGGTTGGAAACAAGAGTTCCGCCTGCCTTTTTTTTACATAGTTTTTTCTTCCTTCAGCAAACGAGCTTTCCTACTGCATTACGTCCAAAAAAACCGCGCCTAAGAGGTTTGGATGTAGTAAAAGTTTATTTATGCACACATTTGCTGCATATTAATAGACACGATTTGTGAGATTTTCATCTCTGGTCACGAATTTTTTACAATTGCTTCACTGTTAGAAATATTCTTAACGTGGAAATTGTTCTTGGGGAGAGTAATGTGGTATCGTGATTTATTTTTGAGTGAGTGTGTGAAAAGTTTCGAGTACGAAATAAATTTCTTAGAGCTTTTGATGAATCGAGAAAAAAAAAAGTCAATGACAATTATTAACCCTTTTTTTTTCTCCATATAATTGTTTTCAATCGTTTTTCGAATATTTGAAGGGGAAAAAAATATTTTTTTTAAGCAATTTGTATACAAAAATAAATTATGAAAAATAGCAAAAATTAAAAATAAACGAAGTGTTAAAGTTTAATCATTTTTATAATCCTCTCAAATAAAAATCTCCCAGTCAAAACAATAATTATATGAAATACTCAATAGAGCACACATACAAAAATTTATATTCTCGGGAAAACATCAATTTTGTTGAACAAAAACAATAATAATAAAAAAAAAATAAAAATAAACAAAGATTCTATTTTTAACTTAAAGTTTTATAACAGTGTTCCGCAACCCCCGGTCCGCGGACCGGTACTGGTCCGTGGATCAAATACTACCGGTCTGCCCAAGATAAATTATTGCTCTTTCATTTGCTGTGGTATATTTTTCTTAGGTTTGGGCTACTTTTTATGAAAATCACTTAATATTCATTTTTTTTGTGTTGCTATATTTTATTCAGAAGTCACGATTAAATACAATTAAATTAAAATTATTAAATCAAAACAGTCTAAAATATAAACAATCAACATCCTCCTCCTCAGCGGACCGCTGTAAAATTAACAAACGTTGACCGGTCCGCGGTGATAAAAAGGTTGCGGAGCACTGCTTTATAAGACCTTGGTACGTATGTTTACCGCCAATTAAATTAATTTTTAAATATTCATGGGAAATTGTTTTCCCACCTATGATTTGTGCTGTTAGCATTTCGGCTAGCATGGACCCTGATATCTGGATTTTCAAACCGAAAGCGTAAAGGACGATCAGCAAAATTTCTTGAACAGAAGAAAATTGTTCCAGATGACGCTAGATTGACGTTGCCGTTTTTACTCTAATAAATCACATGAGAACAAAATACTTTTGTATAACTTGCAATGTTCCACTGTGTATTGATCCCTATTTTCTGTAACTACATAGAAATCTATATGTAAAAAAGTTCTTACATTTTTGAATACAAATTATATCTAATTTATAACCCCTTCAGTACATTTTAGCACTCACAAATTCTTTTTTTATTAATATCATGTAATGCAATATAAAAAAAGAAATGCAAATCTTAAAAATGTCTTGCCATTAAATAGCTTCCAATGGATGGAGGGAGACATTATTTCCACCCAAAAAAAGTTCTTGAAATTCAAATTAAATTTTAAGTAATAAGCTAAATGAATTTCTCTTTGTAAATCAATCTAAATGCAAAAGTATTTTACCCTAACATTACTAGAAAAAACGGTCTTATAAAGGTTTAACTATTGGAATGTTAGAAAAGAGCATTACGGATTGTTTTATAAACTGACAAATTAATTCCCTGATACTGTGATGTCATGGCCTATGAACCTGCACTGATCCTTGATTGGCCTTTATTGCAACTCAGAATTCAAATACAGCCAATGACCGTTATCTAGTTATTCAGATTGTCGAGGGAGCATTACTGTCAATAATGGCAAATGTTCGCATTGAAGTTAACCATAAGCCTTTTAGCAGGTTGAAGGCTCCTGCTAGTTTTTAGGCCTGACGCTAACCATATCATCATTTACTCATTGTAAATATTGATTTATTATAAATACCTATTAAAATACTAAGCTATTTTTGACAAATAACTTAGAATACGTCTGAACAGAACATGCGCCCTCGTTGCTATAAGTACTCTTATATTTAGTTTTTTCTATTCATATCTTTTTTAAATATGTAAATATTGGGGTCTTAAGAAATTATAAATTTAGAGTTAAAACATGTATTCCATATTGAGAGCAATATCATCCTAATGAATGAATAAATAAAAACATCATTTTAGGTGATGGACTGTTTCCTTTAAGGTATCCGAATACGTTCGGAACCGTGATTTTGCAAAAGCGAATAAATGGATAATTTAGTGTCATTTAGATTAGACTACATGTATACAACTGTTTTAAGGACATTTTGACAAAAAAAATATTTAAATACAACATTTTGGCAAAAAATTAACTTAGAATAATTTTTTTTCGAAATGTTCTCCTTTTGTGAAAAATGCTTCTATTATAATAATATTTTGCCTGTATATAGCTCAGACCTCTGTACAGAGGCTCAACTAGAATTTTTGAAATATAGAACTTAGAAGTGGGTTTATCAGTGTTTTACGGCAACAGAGGGGAGCAATTTTAAGAAAAAAAAAACCCGATAATTATTTCAAGTGGTTTTAACTCTGAAAATAATGTGAATTTTTCAAAAATCACAGTTGAGCCTCTGTACAGAGGTCTGAGCTATATACAGGCAAAATATTACTATAATAGAAGCATTTTTCACAAAAGGAGAACATTTTGAAAAAAGATTATTCTAAGTTAATTTTTTGCCGAAATATTGTATTTAAATAATTTTTTTTTGTCAAAATGTCCTTAAAACAATTTTATACATGTATTCTAATCTAAGTGACACTAAATATCATGACAATTATCCATTTATGTGCTTTTTTAAAATCACTGTTCCAAACGTAGTCGGATACCTTAATACTACATTTATTTTTTTGTTTTCAAAAATTTCATGTATTTAATTTCCTTATATTTTAAGGTGAATCTAAATCTAGCATCATTTGGAAGAAAAAAAATTTACACATGGTTTCTGATATTTATATATTATATAAATCAATTATTAATTCTGCTTAACGAAACTGCATTGTTTTTTTCCATTAACTCCAACAAAATAAATAAATTTCTTCGTGCATAGTTTTTTTTCTAAAATCTACAATATTTATTGTTTAAGAACAAGTCATCATTAACCTTGTTCATGTAGCAGGAATAAGTTATATTAAATCTTTCGATTGTTTCTAAACTTAACTCTATCCCACACTATTGACTTCTGACCCATGTAATGATAACGGTACGCATCAACAAAAACAAATCAATAAAATCTAAGCTTTTAAATCAAATAATCAAGTTTTTGAGTCGTTTAGTAATTGCATTTTTCATTGATACTCCTGAGCTTTTCAATTATCTTTCACCATTGTTCAATGCTAACAAGACTGTAGGAGGTCAAGTGCTCTACCAGCATTAAGAAAACTACTTGTTTAATATCGCTAAAAGAATGAAATGGTCATTTCTACTAATCAAGATGTGCCAATCTTCTATGCCCACATCCTAAGATTATCGCAACGGGTCAGTCGTTTGCTTTTGAAACTCCGCAGAGCCATAATTGGGGAAGGAACATTCCGTACAAAATGTCAGACGGTATTGCCATTGTTAGTTTCGATTCTAATGAATTCTTAGTAAAGCGAGGTTTAAGGACGCAAAAGTTTTCAAACTTTCGAGAGGATTCCTGAAACATAACTACAGTCGAACCTCTAAATAACGAACCTCTATATTGCGAAATTTTCTATATAACGAACTTTTTCCTGGAACCTTGAACACATTTCACGTAAAATAACCTCTCTATAGCGAAGTGCATTTTCTATATAACGAACTTTTTCTTTTGCGATTCAATTTTTTCTCTCCCTATTTTTAAAGTATTTCTGAAAAAATTTAAGTTATTCTGTCTTTAACACATTTTATGGTGGTCAGAAATCTTGAACTGGTTTTATTAGGGGCCTAACTCACCGAGAGTGATAGAGTTTTGGACGTTTCATTCAAGAAGTGCAACCTTTAACCCCCATAGCCTAGTACACTAGAAACATCATCGATACCCTCTTTCACCCTCTGAGGAGTTGTACCGTATCCCTGTTATTTAATTATAAAATAATGAATGTTTAATATTTCTTGTATGCTTTAAATTATAAAATGACCTTATAAAATTCATTAATTTTAGTATAAAATTATTTTCTTAATATTGAAAATACAGTGAATTCTTCGACATTCTTTTTTCTTGATGAAAAGATGAACCTCTATATAACGAATTTTCCATATAAAGAACTTTTTTCCGAGATTTAGCGACTTCGTTATATGGAGGTCCGACTGTATTTTGTTTTATTTCCCATTATATTAACACTCTTCTTTTTAGGGAACATTACGATGCTAACTTGATTGATTACTTATTACTGTCGTGTGAGTAAGAGTTAGATTAACGTCACACTATTAAGCTCTACGAAGGCTATTGGTGATGGACCTAGTAATTTTGAATCACGGTCAAGTGACGAGGACGACACCTGAGCTGGCACCCTCCTCTACTAACTTCCACACCACATCAGCGGGAGGGCATTTGAACCTCGACAGATTTAACGTTCCATATATCGAGTAAGAAGCTCTTCCTCGAGGCAATCCCGGCATTTAGTATCGAATTTCTCTTTTTTATATATTGGGTAGAAAATTTCTCTACGAGGCATTCACAAGAGTTAAGTAGCCAGCTTGTAACAATGAGTATCGTCGAGGTCTATACTCTATAATTCGGGTTTTATCCCCATACAGCCAAATTGGCACTTCGAGATAGAACAACTCAATGCTACAAATAAACTTCACACCTACATAAAATATAAATAGTCAGTGAGATAATGAATTACGCGGACAATATTGCCGCTCTAGTTCTGCCTGAATTGTAAGCTCGTGTTCCTGAATAAGAGTGCAGAATTAGTCCCTTATTTCTGAATTGGAGTCGTGAATTATAGTTGCTTATTCCTGAATTAGAGCCCAGAGAATTACAGTTGCTTAGTCATTGAAGGAAGATTTCACGAAGGCGGTGTCTGAAGTTGCATCTCATTTAAAAGATAAGTACCCATTATTTATTATAAGTTTATTGTCTTCAGGTTTAAAGTTAATAAAATAAAAGTGATTTATTGTGAATAGTATGTATTCCTTTCAGGTCTGATTTAATGAGTTCTCAACTCCAACTGCGTTCGAATCTCCGCTGGAACCTAAGCGATCAGCGAGATCTCCCCTTCAACTAACCCGAGGAGGAAGGAGACAAGGCGACAAGCCTCCTTAAAACGGATAAGTCAGTCACAAGTGCAAGTAAATGGTGACCTGTTTCAATCAATGGGATAAAGGTAAAAATTTTCTTCAAATATTTTGGCTATATTGTCGTGGAATGAATTTGAATGCGTAATCTTTACAAAAATTGGAAATACTATAGATATTTTTCGCGATGTTGATACTCATATAATGACTAAATAATGTATGATATTTTGAATTATTGAACGCAGTAGAGCCAATTGCTGATGTCATTGTACTATTAGCAATAATTTCATTGCGAGTCCAGTTTTGTTTTAGTTTTAGTGCCTTGCACATATCAACCAAGAAAAGTATTGGAATCGGCTTGTTACTTTTAAATTGTTTGAGGCAGGAAAATGAGCTAGCTTGCCACGTGGATCACAAAAGTGGCTGGCAGATCGAGAGTTTGACATATCTTCCACTTGGAAAAAGATCGCACACAGGGGTGGTAGTCTTTTTATCAGTTCGATTAAGCAGATTTCCAATCAAGGCTGTGGTTCCTTGCAATGGAACTAATTACTGCTTGAGTACAGTAGCAGAGTGAGAGTAAAAGCAGCATCAGAAACGACTCTATTAAAAACTGTAGCTCTCTGAAGAGCAATGCTAATTTAACAATAATCCAAGCTCACTCTTAATAAAGGAAATCTTTATATCTCCTCTTCCTCATTGCCATTTCATAAATAAATAATCTAAATAAAAGTATGAAATTATTTAACAAATTGAAAGTGTAAAATTAAAGGTTTTGAAATTTTGGTACAGAGGAAAATTTCATCGCAGTAATGATCTCCGGTAAGGGAACTGCTGTCGAAAATATGAAGCACCGTTCGTCCATTCAACATAAAACCTCCCCACACAAGCCCTCCAGGACCATTCCAACGGTCTCTTTCCTTGATGTTAAAGGGATGAAACAGTGTCTCTATCCTTACCTTCTTTCATATCAACTGGTTCAAAGAATCGTTTCTCAGACTGAAATGACTTTTATCAGTAAACAGGACGTGACATCATTGATGAGATGTCCAGTCTTTGTTTCATTGACACCACTGTAAGTTGTGCCACCGATGGATAACTGTTAATAGTATGCAGCATTCAGGACGACGGTACCTTTATGCAGACGTCTGGCCACAGTAAGCCATGATAACGGCCGTCTAATTGCCATTCGCAGCTGCTAAGCAATGTTGCTGATGTCTAGTTCCAGTTTCTTTTCGCCTTCAGAAAGATATACTCATATCACTTGTCCGTCCTTGTTTTACTCCGACAACCACCGCTAGTCTTTCTTACAGTGGTCCTGTCACATGGAAGGATTTTTTTTTCATGTGCTTGAAACTACACTTTTGTCAATTTCAAAGTCTTGTGCAACATTCGTCACACTATAATTCTCTTCAGGATTTCAGATCCTTCTACCATGTGTAAAAGCATCCTAAAAGTTTCTTGTACCCATTAAGAACACACAATTCCACTTTCACTTGGAGGGAATGTCTGGAAATGCGTCGTTCCTGCTTTTAAAGTAGCTTTGGCACTGAGCAAACACATCTCCACATTTGAGTGCCGTGACATTTCCTCTGATGTCACAATGCTAATATTTAATTATCATTCAATTCCTACTATTAGCTCGCACTCTCTATATATTAATTTATCTTGGTGGAATTTTCAATCGTTAATGAAATACATTTTAAAGCGCTCAATTGAGCTGAAATTTTATATATATGATTATTTTGGAGGACAATACAATAGTTTAATTATAATTAATAAAAATTAATTGATTAAAGCTAATTATTTAAAGAATTACAAATACACAACCACGTTGGCATCCTTTTAGGAGACTTGTGTCAAAACTTGAAAAGGTTTTTTTTCTCACGTTTTAAATCATTCAGTTGAACTGAAATTTTATATACACGATTGTTTTGGATGACAAAACGATGCTTAAATGATAATTAATAAAAATTAATTACCACTTAATGTTGTGATTATGTCTTATGTACATACATATTTATATTAATTGTAACTATTTAATAAAAAGTAGCTAAAATAAAATGTTTATTTGTTGATCTAAGTAGGAATTGACTTAAAATTATTTTTTTTATGTTGCTTGTTTTTCAACTAAGCTAACTTTTCATTGCACTACTCGCAAAAAAGCGTTTTTCAACAATTTCATAATTGTATGATGAAAAATGCATTTATTGTTTTTGTACGCTTGAGTGCATTATCAATGAAACTGAATCCCACACCTTCGAATTTCCCAAAGAAAATTCTTCAAAATTAGATGTTTACTCATTGGTACTGAACCCAAAATATAATTAAAAAAACTGTCCGATTTTCAATCGAAACATACCCCATTATTATTTATACTAAGCGTGTTGTTGAACACTTTTATTCCCAGAATGGGAGAAACAATAAACATCCGGAACAGTATGGGTCGTCAAGTTCGTAATTTCCCTAATAAGTGCTTTTCCCATCATTTTAGTTTTACTATTTCGATTTCTGTCATAAAAAAGGGGAAAAAAGAATCGCATTCATGCTCCATCAGCCACTGAGGTAAAAACAAGAAACTTTCGTCTTGGACAACAGCACGCTTGGAAGATTTTCGGGATGTTTACACGTTCGAAAATTCGGTGGAAAGCCAGCAGAAGACCTTCCCCTTGGGGAACACGCCCCGTGTTTATTTGATCTGGAAACATAAAATATATCCTTCGACGGAAGCTCACTAGCGTGACTTGTCGTTTCTTTTGTTCGAACCATCCCTTACCAGAAGAATAAATCAAGGATTCTTCCCACACAGATTTCTAAGAACTTACTTTCTGGAATAATGTACGATTTTTTATGTACTTTTTCGGTGGTCCTGACAATTCGGTTAGAGGCGCATTGCACTGACTTTTTTTTTATAAGTGAAATATGTTTTGAGAGAAACTTTTGAAGGTTACTTTTCTCTTATATTTGGGATGTGGAACTTTTTTTGTTGGAAGGCCTCACATGCAAGCATTTATTTTTATACAGTTTAGCCATCTTTCTGATGTAAAATTTATAAAATTTCGCCAAAAAAATGAGTTTCCCATAAGCTCTTAAAGGTAAAATCCTAGGAGAGCCCACATCCTTGCCGACAAACTGAAAAAAGTGCCAAGCCAGAACAAGATGGCGCCAAGCGAAAGCGACAACGGCGGCAAGTGAATATAGCGGGATAAGGTGGATGCGTAATGAAAATATATATAAACAATACAGAAATTAAACATTTAAGATTAAAAATATAAAAACAGCACTTACTTTCTTACTGCTGATCTTTTCCGAGTGGAGGGTACAGCGTAACAACAGATTTTAAAAAAGCCTTAAAGGTCTCATCGCTAAGCGAATGATCGTGTGAGCGCCACCATATTTATTCTGCGAGGTAATGATCGAACATACCTTCGGCGTGGAAGGTACGATTTCGAAGAAAGCGTTTTATTGCCGACCATGTGTTACATCATGCCGATCATTACATTTAGGGCATTCATAACTCTAAGCAATCAATCCTTCCTTCATACACTATTCAATCAATTATTTCTTACCTTTCGCATTCAACAAAGTAAAAAATTCTAAAGTATATTTCCTCACACACACAGCCATACTTCCAGCCCGAAGCCCAACAACAAAATGAAATTCAAAATGCCCGCCGACAAAAATATGAAAATTCCATAAACAGTTAGGGTTACCCTATCTAGTGTATCAAAGTAGGGTTACCTAGATGGCGCAATTATCGCCAACCAAAATAATTTGCGCCAAGAATGTGGACTCTCCTAGGACCGAACCGCTCTTAAACTATGAAATACGAATATTCTTTACTGGAATAAAATGATTACTGGGATGGGTGAGAAGCTAACAAGCAGCACGGTACGAAGTATCTGCAAACAGTTTAGGTAGATCTAGAAATAAATATTGCAATGAAATGGATAACTGAAACTGTGAATCGGCTGTGTGATAATTGTTACCCTACTATATAAACTCCGTAAACAAGATATATTTAAAAATACTAGTATTACAGTCTAATAAGCCCAGTGGCTGAGTGGTAGTGTATTGCGTTTCCACGTCACAGGTCCGGGGTTAAAATCCTGGGCTCCCCTCAGTGAGTTGATAAATGAGAACCAAGCTTGCTTTAGAACTGAACACTAGGGGTTTCGCGTCAGACTGACCACTTGACCGAAACATATGAAAATGCACCCCAGCGCCTAAGGTCACGCAAACTGAGATAGGCACAGTAGGCTTTGGCCCTCATGGGCTGTTGCACCACTGAGTTCAGTTCAGTATTACAGTCTATGCCAGGGGTCGGCAATCTTATAACTGTGGCATGCCAAACCAATCTACTATGATTCAGTGTGCCCCACAATTGGACATTTTTGAAACAATTTGATTCCCACGATCATGCAACAGAGAGGTCAATAATATAGATTTATAGTTTTATTATATATAGCATCATTTAAACATATTTCGTAACGTAAAAAGTAAACAGCATAAAATGGAACTATTTTTTCAACAAAAATATATAAAAAAATTAAATTTATACATGTGTATTAGGTATTTTTAAGCATATTTATTAAAATAAAAAATAGACAACATAAAATATAATTATTTCCCTTCAATACGGTTAAATAAAAAGATAAATAAAAATTTTAATACGAACCTAGTGCTTACACTGCTCTTCACTTTCAGATCGCAAAATTGGAGGTATAATTTGTGACTTTCAATTTGACACGATTCTGAGCATTCAATTGTTAAACAATTTCTTTAGGAGTTCTAGTTATTTTTTTTTTATCATGAAAGATTTTTTTTACTAAGATATATAGAACCAACAGCGGAAAGCAGAAATTAATGCAATTTTCTCTCTTCAAATAATTAAATCTGTCCTGCAATGATATTCAATAATTTACAAAATAGCTGTAAATTTATCGTTAGTTATTTTTCATATTTTTTCGTAATTCCGTAAGTGTCCATAATTCTGAAGATGTTTATTAAATTCGGTCTATTAAAAATTTATCAACTTCCATTCATTCAAAAAATGACAAATTTGTAGAGTAGTGCGGAGGGCCACTAAAAATTGTACCACGTGCCACAGGTTGCTGACCCCTGGTCTATGCCATCAATATACAAACTACATTTACATGTATAAAGGAGAAAAGCTACTCACTCATTCATCACGATATCTTTAGAACTATTAAACCTACAGATTTCAAATTTGGCAGGCATGTTACTTTCTTGGAGTAGTAACTCGCTAAGAGCGGATTTTATGAAAACTGATCCCCAAGGGACGTTGCGAAGGGTCAAAGGGTGCCTTAGATAAAGATATTCCCGTTTTTGAACAATAAGACCTATAGAGTCGAAACATGGCAAACATGTTCCTTTCATGGAGTACGAATCCGCTTTAAGTGTTGCCAAAATTGACTTTCAAGGGGTATTTTGAAGTTTTAAGGGGCGTAATAGATAAATATATTACCGTTATTGAACTATTGGACTTACAGACTTGAAATCTGGTAGGCAAGTTCCTTTAATAGAAAAGAGACCAGCCGAGAACATGTTTTACGATAACAGACCTTTTAGGAGCGTTTCGAGAGGTTTAGAGACTATAGATTTTTAAAAAATCCTGTTTCGGAGCTATTAGATATGCATACTTGAAATTTGGTAAGCATGTTTCTTTCGCGGAAAATAAAAGAGATCAGCTAGATTTTACGGAAATCGACTCTTATGGGGGGAGTTATTGGAATGTGTATTCAAAAAAAATTTTTTTCCCGTTTTCGAAATACTAGACTTGCAGTAATGAAATTCAGTATGCACGTTTCTTTTGTTGAATTGAAATCCACTAAGAATGGGTTTTTCGAAAATCGTCTCTCAAAGGAGATTGATAAAAAAAAGTTTCCGATTTCTAACTATTAGATTTAGGCTTGAAATTTTGCAAGTATGTTTATTTTGTTGAGCAGAGAACCACTAAAAATGGGTTTTGCGGAAATTCACTTTGTAAGAGGGAGTTACGGGAGCGTATATAAAAGATCGTTTTACTTTAATTTTAGAATTTTATACACGTCCAGTCATTTTTAAATCAAGACGTTAGAGTTATAAGATATGTTTTTCAATATAATCGAACGCTTTATATGTATAGACAGTATATATATTCACACAACATCATGAAATATACATCAAAGGAGGCGGATAACGGCTATTGTATATATCTTTATGTTGGCAATGGCATCGTCAGGCATCGCTGCCACTTTGTTAGATAATGGACGAACTGCACGTTCAGCATTCAAGCTGCCATTAGACATTCATAAGAAACCAGGCGCAATGTGTAACATTAAAAAAAATGCAGAATGGCTACGATATTGCGAAGGAGTTCACTCATAATCTGGGATGAGTGTTTCAAGGCCCATAAACATTCACTCGAAACATTACATAGAACTTTACTAGTCTTAAATGGTAACAAGAAAATTCAGCGGTGCTGTTCTACTACCGTCGGGTGATTTACGACAGACGTTACCTGTCATTCCTTTCTCTACTCATGCCGACGAGATAAGCATACTTAAAGCAAAAATATTTTTGCTGAAACTTCGAAACACTTCGATTGACTATGCAGATGAGAGTACAATTATTAGATGATCCATCGGAGTAAATATTTTTTACCAACTCCTGGATATTATAAACGATGAAGTGGAACTGCATGCCAATACACAATGTATCAAATTTTCTGACAATTTCTGTACTGTTGTTCAGACAAAAAATCAACTGATTGAGAGTGTCTTTCCTGAGATACTGTATAATTTTCTAAATAATGATTGGCTCTATAATCCTATTATTTTGGCAGCACCAAATGTTTATGTTGAAGAAATAAACTTCTAGATACAGCAGTTGTTGTCTGGTGATCTAATGCCTTTTGAGGTATCCGACTACGTTCGGAACCGTGATTTTGCAAAAGCGCGTAAATGGATAATATTTATGATATTTAGTGTCACTTAGATTAGAATACATGTATACAAATGTTTTAAGGACATTATGACAAAAAAAATTATCTAAATACAATATTTTGGCAAAAAATTAGAATAACTTTTTTTCCAAATGTTCTCCTTTTGTAAAAAAATGCTTCTATTGTATTAATATTTTGCCTGTATTCAGCTTAGACCTCTCTACAGAGGCTCAACTAGAATTTTTGAAATGCATAACTCGGAAGTCGGTTTATCCATGTTTTACGAAAACAGGAGAAATTTTAAGAAAATACGCCGATAATTATTTCAAATGGTTGTAACGCTGAAAATAATTTGAATTTTTCAAAAATCTTAGTTGAGCCTCTGTACAGTGGTCTGAGCTATATACAAGCAAAATATTAATACAATAGAGGCATTTTTTACAAAACGAGAACATTTGGGAAAAAGGTTATTCTAAGTTAATTTTTTGCCAAAATATTGCATTTAAATAATTTTTTTTGTCATAATGTCCTTAAAACAATTGTATACATGTATTCTAATATAAATGACACTAAATATGAAAATTATCCATTTATGCCCTTTTTTAAAATCATGGTTCCGAACGTAGTCGGATACCTTAATTCAATAGACACTATTGTTGATGAAAACGAAACCGTAATTTTTCCAACTGACTTTTTGAATTCGCTGGATATGCCAGGAATGTCACTTCACAACCTTCGGTTGATGATTGGTTCGCTGGTTATTCTGCTGCGTAACTTAAATCCACCTAGATTATGCTGCCGTACACATTTGGTCATCAAAAGAATCACCGGGAATCTTTTGGAAGCAACTATTTTGAGTGGGAAATTTAAAGTAGAAGTTGTCTTGTTGCTACATATTCTGATGAAAATATCAGAATCTGCAATACCATTTAAAAGGCTTCAATTCTGGATTCGTTTGGCTTTCGCGATGACCATAAATAAGTCTCAAGTTCGAACAATGTCCATTTGGGGGCTTGGACTTAAAAATCCATATTTCTCGCATGGGAAACTATATGTTGGATGCTCACGTGTGGGGAAACCGTTGAATCTGTTTCTTTTATCAAAAGACAACGAAAAATATTGTTCTTCGATTAGTGATTAGATTAAAAATATTGATTGTTATATTTTAAAATGATAAAAATAATATTAAAATTTTCTAAAAAAATCAAAGTTATTTTCTTCATTTATAAAATTGAATACCAACATGTTCGTAATTAACAACTTTGTATATATAATTCACATGTATGATACTTTACTCAAATAAAAACTATACTCAAATTTTGAGATAAATAAAATGCAAAATTAAATATGTTATGTTGTCTTATGCTTAATTTTAACTATCCGAAATTATAAATGCAGATTAATTTGACTGCATTGAATAGTTTTTGGTATAGTATTAAATCAATATATTACAACAAACCATAGCAACGCGTGATCAGGTCAACTAGTAAAAATGTATAATGGTCAGCTAATCACTTTTCAATTTTTGTTAGTCTATGTCACAATTACCCCTCCCCCTCTTCCTCCTTCCGCTTTTTCCTCCCGTTGGTGTGGTGTGGTGGTTAGGAGAGGGGGTTGCCAGCTCAGGTGTCGTCCACGTCACTTGACCATGGTTCAAAATTACGTGGTCCGTCGCCAAAAGCCCTCGTGTAGCTGAACAGTGCGACGTTAATATTCAATCAAGCAATCAATCCTTCCGCTTTCATTGTCAATGAGTTTAATTTTCAAAGTATATTATGCTAAAGAAAGTTCTAAATAATTTGTTTGATTTTTTTTTTTATTGAAGACAGGGAAAATAATTTCCGTGCATCACAAGTATCCACGGGGCTTACAGAAGTAAGTAAAACAAATAAAATAAGATAAATAAAATAAGATAAATAAAATAAAAAGCAAATAACGAAACAAAACTCTATTTATTCGACTGAATTATTTTTTAATAAATAGATCTTCTTGATGGTTAAAACTGTTCTTTACAGAACTTTCTATAAACAATTATTTTATAGTTTGAAATCATTAAAAAGTGTACCAGTTTAGTTGCCGATCTCGGCATCTAATCGTGTTTTTCTTTTTATGTAAATGATGTTCAGCATATAAAAGAAATTTAGATAACCTGATAATATCGTATGTAATACTAGAAATCTAACTTCTCTGAAATAAAAATAAGTCAAATTGTATCACTGGTAGTGTTTATGTACTTTTTTTTTGATCAAAACTTCAATCAAAACGGTTGATGTTGCAATTTAATTTAATGATTTCCTATTGATATAAGAAAAAAAAAATTCGAGAGATCAACACAATCTCTTTGTGTGTGTGTGTCTTTTATAATAACATTTACAACACTTGATTTTTTAAACCACACACACACATATATATTGGCTCAAACAATTGAGAGTACACCTTACTTTTACTAGTTTAATTTAACTTTCAACATAAATAATACATTACCAAGAAAAGCAAACATGTTTTTATTTTTACACATAACAAATGGTTTAATTTAAAGTATATAAAAATAAAGAACAATGAACGGAAAACTTCAAAAATGAAAAGTTTCAGAAGCATTTGAAATAAACATATGCAGACTTTTATCGCAACAAATTGAGAATACACCAGTGAAATTTTTGTAGCATCTCGCATGCAGCGAAAGTGTCAATATTTAGTTGTATGCCATTTGGCTTTTATAGTCCACTCTAAACATCGTGGGTGGTTCCCTCGGAACATCGACCAACTTGTGGGTGGTATCTGGATACTTATGTATTATCGCAACAATCGCCAACTCTATTAATAACTCGCCAAGTTGGCAACCCGATTTCCTATGTGTCATACGTGCTGAATTGACAATCATGTGCTTCGTTTCATATAATGTTGCCAACAGGTTGCAATAATACGAAAGTGCCGGTACCTGAAGATATTTTTTCTTGCAACACGTTTTAAATGGGTTTTGTGTCCAGTTTTGTTTTTTTAGACCATTGTTTCGAATTTGGCCCACAGATTTTCAATGACATTAATGTGGGGGGACTGTGGTGGTACATGTAACTGCTTTTTCCAATGAAAAAGACACTACATTTTGACGTTACGTGCCATGTTTTTGGGTCGTTGTTTTGCTGGTAAATGAAATTTCCATTTAGACCCAAAGTTTCAGCACTTTAGACTGTTGCAAAGTATACCCAAGTAAACCATGTGGTTAATAATGCCATCTGTAAAAACTAAACTTCCTAGCCCAGATGAAGCTATACAACCCCAAACCATGACGGTGCCACCGCCAGGCTTAACTGCAGGATGTAAATTTTTTGGATTCAAAGCAGTATCGGGTTTTCTTTTTACTGTGCAACGGCCAAAAATGTTGAATTTACTTTCATCACTAAATAACACTCTCTTCCAAAAGTTATTGGTCTTCAGTCGATGAGTTCCTGCAAACTCCTAATGCTTTTTCTGATTTTGCAAACGGATGAACAGCTTTTTTCTTACAACTCGACTTTAATATCTAGTTTATCTTATTACATTTCTCACAGTTTCACAGCACTTGCACTTCTGCCTGATGTAAGAAGTTGCTGCATTTACTTTAGGATCAATCTTGATTTCTTTCAAAATTTTCCTTTTTGCGACATCATTTAGAATACCTTTCCTTCCTCTTCCGCATTTATTTTCAACCAATCCATCATTTTTGAATTTTATTATGATCTTCTGGACACCATTTGTGGCTTCTACCAACAATTTCAGCTATTTCACGATAAAATTTTCCTTTTATAAGTAATCTTGAAAAGAATTTCCTTACATTAATAACTAGTTTCTTTTCGAGGAACCAATATGCAATTAAAAGTTTGGCTTTAAGTTCATCAAACAAACTTAATTACATAAAAATGATCGTGGAACAGGTTTATGATAAGATTACGCAAAATTAAACTAAAATAGTGAAGGAGGAATATTCGTTCTGGGTACCTTCCGTTCCGAACACGAGTACTTAACCGATCACGCCACAAAACGATCGTCTTCGCGGGATGTTGGTACTGTAGTTCATATAGATATCACACCGCCACATACTCCCTTGCCAGTGTTTCGGTGAACAAACGATACCATATTCGTGGCGAGCATGTAAGCAGTTGCGTTACTCTTGGTGGGTTGCGTCATTCGTGCGAGACGGCGTTTTTGAGAATTGCGTCATTTGTGTGAGACGACTTTGAGAAGTTGTGTGAGACGGCTTATTTGCGTCAATGTTTGATGGCTTTGTTGCTTTTGCGGTGGATAGATGGCGCCACGACTGCGGCGCGTGAAGGGTGCGGTTCCTTTGCAAGGCCAGGGTCACCAATGAAGGAAGGAAGTTTCGTTCTGGGTACCTTCCGTTCCGAACGCGAGTACTTAACCGATCACGCCAAAACGATCGTCTTCGCGTGATGTTGGTACTAGTTCATATAGATATCACACCGCCACAATAGCAATCAAGTGGAAAATATTTAGTAGTAGTTAAATATATTAATAAAAGTGTATTCTCAATTTTTTTAATCAAAAATTTGCACATGTTTTTTTAAGATGCTTCTTAAACTGTTCAATTTAGAGGATTTTTCGTTGATTTTTTATTTTTACTTTAAATTAAACCACTTGTTATGTGTAAAATATAAAAACATGTTTGCACTTCTCGGTATAATGTATTGTTTATATTGAAAGTTAAATTAATTAAGTAAAAGTAAGGTGTACTCTCAATGGGCTTAATTCATGAAGTCACATGATAAAAACAAACACTTGTTTTCTATTGAATTCAAAACAAAAACATTTAACTAATTGTACTTGTTCTATTTGTGTAAAACTCAGATAAAATTTCAAATTTCATATTTGGGTAAAGATGTTTAAATGTCAGGGAAAAAAATTTCTTCAAAAAGATTTTTTTAAATTAAAAAAAGTCGTATTTTATGCTTATTCTTTTAAATAAAATGCATTTTATATACATATGTACTTTTTAAGTTTCTGCAAAGAGCAAAACTTGGCAACACCGGAGAGCGTGAACTGATTAGTTGGAAACACAAGATAGTTTTTATCGTGTGACTATGACGTCACATGAGTTTTTGAATTGATTGGCTAGAATCACGTGTCTTTCACTATCATGTGACTATGACGTCACATGAATTAACCTCATTGTTTGAGCTACTGTATGGGAAAGATTTCTGTAGAGAGGATGGCAACGCGAGTGGAAGTGAAAACGAGATTTTTTTTAAACCTGAACGAGATTTGAGATATGAAGCAGATCGAGAAACGAGATTTGTTAAAACGGATTTTTGGTTTGTAAATATCCAAGGTTTTTAAAATTGTATGATATCAAATGGTTGTTTAAAGATTCAGAATGAGCTGTCTTTCTTGAATCCTTTGCATCGTATGTGTCAGACTTTACTAATGTAAATTTTTATAGTTCGAAAACAACACAAAAAAGAAAGAAAAAGGTTTCAAAATTCCTGTTTAAAATCAGGTTGCATTTTAAGGGTACGTTTCAGATGGTTTGAGTAAACTACACTATAATATATTGCTTTAGCGAGATAGAAAAGATATTGGCGATGGATCTCGTAATTAAAAGACTCCCAAATGACGATCTTCTAGTCCTGTAGGTGGTATATACATACGTGATAGAATATCCCTTTAACGCTCATTGGTTTCACACCGAAACCACACATTAAACATTTTTTAAAAAATCAAATTTTAAATTTTTTTTATGCCAAAAAGAGCTGTTTTTGAATTTTTGTTCTTTTCCCGAGCAATAAATGGCAACACTTCGGATATGTTTAACAATTGAGACCTCCTAAATAAAAAAATATTGACGTCTCTTTAACTTTAGTAAATTCCATTAGCCTTAAAAATATTTTTAAAAAAATAGTTATTTTAAATTATAGCACGCGATCTTACTATGAGTCTTTCCAGTTATTATAATTACAACTTTCAATTATTTTGATAAGGAAACAGAAAAGTAGAAAAATGAAATTAAAATTTATGGTTTCATTGCGAAACCAAACTCCAGTAAGAGGTGGTATTTTGCAAGTCTCTTGGCACCCGTTCTAAAGCAAAAATTCTCCCAGCAGCTGACTTTCTGAAGCACCACTTGTTTATTGTATGTTTAGCAAAATATTTATTTATTTTAAAATTATAGTGAGAAATTTTTATATTTAAATATGTTTATCCGCACTCTAAAATTATTCCACCCTGTGCAGCTGCACATGTTGCCCATGTTTAAATGTGAGCCTGTGTGTACATAATAGATTTAAATATTCTCTTTATAGTTATGGTTGGAAAATTTATATGTATTAGCAATTTTTTAAGAAACAAATTATTTTTAGTATGTAATGTAAAATATACGCAATTTTATGTCCAAAACTGTATTAAAAATTATAAAAGTGCAGGAAAATTTTAAAAAATAATTAAAAACTTTTAAAATTCTTCTTCTTTAATTCATTTGTTAAAATATAAAAGTTTTATGTTCATAAAATGTTAGATTTTTTTTCTGAATAATCTTTCTGATTGGTTAGTTTGAGTAGGAAAAATGGGCCGTTACTGTTCACTGGTTTCACAGTGAAACCATAAATTTCTCGAAATTGAAAGATGCTAATTTATTTTTCTTTGTATATTCGTGATCACCTTCATGTCTAATAGTCATTTTTGCAATTATTTTGTTAATTTTTTTCAAAGTGAATATGTAGTGAACTTTAAAGGAATATATACTTAGTTATATAAACCTTTCTGATACATAAATATTTGTAATACAGATTGTTGAAATGTCTTGTAAATTATTCTTTAGTCGTATATTAATAATATGCAGTACCCATATGGGCGCAATCAGAGTGGAATATTGAAATTTTGATTAAGAAAAACGAGTTATATATTTTCCTAATCAAAGTTAACAATGCACAATCTAGCACAACGCAGAATAACAAAAAACATCATTCGTGTTCCGTGTTTCTTAATTTAAGAACAAAATGTAGATTAAAGTATCAGAATAAGGCAAGATAGTATTCGATAATCTAATTTGTAATCGAAGAAATTAAATTTATAAGCAATATCACTCAATTTGTTGTCAAAATTGTGACAATCAGGAATATTTAAGATACAATTGAATGATTATCTTTGTAGAAAATATCAAACAATTTAAAATTAAAATCAGATGATAATATAGCTTGTTTAAAAACAAGATAGCATGAATTTAGTTTCTTTTCTTTTAAAGAGTTAAGCGACTTGTATGTGTGTGTGTGATAGCAATTCTAGTCAAATTACGTGTACGTTTTTGAGATTAAAATTCCCTAAAACTACTTAACATACCAACTCGATTGTGATTCATTAAGAAATTTCTCTCTTGCTTAATTGAACTAGTTCTGCAACAAATGAAAGATAAAAATAAAAGATTTAACGGCGTAGAGATATTTGAGAGTCTTAAGCCTTCAATGCGGAACAAAAGAAATAGTGTGATGACATCATGAGCTATAGTTGGTTTATATTATAATTTTTCGTCCCTAAAATAGGGCTCAAACTCTGAATAGCTGGATTTCTCGTTGGGAGTACATGAAAAATGCCTAAAGAACTGATCTGTGTGATCCATAGTTTACGAGAAAAATAAGGTAAACGATTACGAATGAATGATGCATTATAGGAATCCGGCGCATTTCTGTGATCTAGTACGTGAGTGACTGGATATGGCATACTCCAGTTGCGGGATTGAACATGTGGGTTCAGTTCTATGGCCATCACGATCACCGGATCTCATACTGTTGGATTTTTTTACTGCGGGGCCATTTTAAGGAATTGGTATATCGAGACGCAGTGACTGCACAAACGGACTTAGTTGCTCGTCTGCATGCTGCTTGTACTTTGGTGACCACTGCGCTGTTGCGATGTGCACACTTATCGATTTCACGGCGCACTCAAGTCTGCCTCTATATGCACAGCGGATATGCACCTTTTTAAATGTTTGCAAACACTGCTGTTGATGTGTTCAGTACGACTGTGACGTCATATCTTGTTCTTCGTATTTTTCTCGTAAACTGTGAATCGTACAGGTACAGTACTTTAGGCATTTTAATGGACTCCCAACGAGGAGTTTGGCTGTGCAGAATTGTGGTGCTATTTTTGAAACACCCTGTACAGTAAAAATCGTTGATTTGCAACCCCACTTTTAGTATACATTTATGTGAAAATCCCTTTCCTGAAAATTCGCTTTTGAAGCATTTTCTACTCAACTTGTAGTCTCGAGGTTGCATAAAAAAATAGCAGAGAGAGCCCTTTAATGACAATTATGAATGTAGGTGGAAAATGATGTTAATTGGTTAGATGGAATTAGATTGTGATATTAATAAATTAAACGTAACTTACATTATTCATCCTTTGTATTGGACGTATTCGTTAAGGGACATTTATTGTTCGGTTAGGATCCTCCCGAGAGCCCTTCAAGTAAGACAGCTTACACCATTCATCACATCTTGATGGATTGATTGTCCCGTGTTTAATGCTCATCATTTTACATTTAGTTTTCATTTTTTAAGTTTTAACCTTCACTTGGTGAGGTTAAATCTCATCAAAATCTATTTCCTTTTATTTTTAAAATTGGGGTTGTATTTTATTTCTCATCGTTTTTACATGCTTTTACCTCATATTTTAAAATATTGTATTTAACATTATAAAGGCATCACAGTTTGCTTTTATATTTTAAAGGAATGCTTGCGGTGTTTTAGTCGGAATTGGCTCTTGACCATAAACCTGCACGCTCACTCACTCTATCCATATAATTAGGTAAAGGACAGACAAAAATTATATATATTTTGTTCAGCCCATTATACTCCTGTAAGGCATGAAAGAGTGACGCACTGTTCAGCTATACGAGGGCTTTTGGCGACGGACCTCGTAATTTTAAGCCATGGTCAAGAACGACACTTGAACTGGCACCACTTCTCCTAACTATCACACCACACCAACGGGAGGACGTTTGGGCTCTCGACAGATTTAACGTGTATCTCTCACCTACACGTCGGGTCTTCCGAGGTACTGGGCTCGAACTCCTGACACACTAGCCACAAGTCCGTTACCTGGACCACTAGGCTACCACGGCCACTTTAAGGTATAAAAAAAATTATAGTTTGATTCATTACATCCCATATAAGGCACGGAATAATTATATGCCCCTTTTTATAACTAGCGTACCAGATAAGGTAAGATAAAAGTGCTTTCTTTGGTCCATCATATTATATTATACTGTCTTTTCTAGTTACAGTAACAGTTATGGGTTTTATGAAATATGGAGCAACAAAGACTATTATCCCCTATTCTGTCATAGTCCAGTTTACAACTGTGTTTATAGTAGAATAAAATACATGCATAATTTTCATAATCATATCGTTCATGAAAGGAAGTTAATAATATCTATTAAGTTGTTATATTACTACTTTACTTGTGAAATATGCCGGCTGGGTGTCGTAGTTGGTTTGTCGCTGGCATTGTACGCATAAGGTTGCGGGTTCGACCCCGGCCAAAGTCGGTGGTGTAACGTCGTGAGTAGATAGCAAACAAAGAAAATTTGTCACAGCCTCATTTTAAAATTAAAGCAGTATTTATTTGCTTCATAGGTTACTAAATATGAAGTAATAAAAGTCCAATAAATATGCCAAGCCGGTGCAATCAGTCCATCTCACGGGAGTTCAATCCTTTTTCCCGAAAGCACTCGCTCATCTCTCAACGCCACCGGCGTTCCTCGTTTACCAATCCCTTTTTTTATCAGGGCTCCTCTCCAGTTTTCTCCATCCAGGGCTCTATCTGTCTCCATCCAGAGCTCTCCTCTCGTCACCTAAATAATCCCGGTTTTAAACACCAGGGGCGGTACCACAACATGCCCCTCATCTCTTCTCATTGGCAGGCCACGAAAAAGTCTACTCTCGTCCTCTGGGCCACATTCGTGTCCTATTTGTGCGGCAAACACAAATACATTCCTAGTCCGTCTAGAAACTAAGGGCGCCATAATTCTTATCTAACTTCTGAACACCCTTATC
>BMAV01018189.1:767702-815235 GCA_019973955.1 Trichonephila inaurata madagascariensis
AAAAAAATATGTGATAATAAATAGAATATTCTCTCTTCTCTTTAATTCTATAAACATAAAGTACCTATATGTTGATCAATTTCAAATATTATTTTACGATATATTCTATTAATAAAGAAAGAGAGCGGGGTTCCTCCAGAACACACTTTATAATTCTTTGGGATCCATCAGTCAAAAAAGTTTACTGCTATAGATCATAAACACCACTGTTATAGACCGTAAGTTCCCAAAGCTATGTGACGTCTCTCGCGTTTTTCTGCTAACATAACTCCTATGTTCTTTGACGGCCACGATTAATGGCAAAACTTTTCCAACCCAATACCAAGAAGATAAACAAAGATAATATGTAAATGAGATATACTATAAAAGGATAGAAGCTTTGATGATAAGATATAGCGTGGCAAGCTTAGAGATAGTTTAGTGTGGAATTATTCTGATCGATAGCGTGACAAGTTTAGAGATAGCTTAGTGTGAAATCTTGCAGATCAAGAGTTAGCAGTCCGATAGTTTTGGAAAGAATAGAAGTCCTAGATAAAGAAGTTGGAATCATCGTATATAAAGGAATTATAAATATCTCTATAGTTAAAGGAAGGAGATCAGCTAAAGGTAATATTTGATATAAGTAATTAGATGAATCGTATTATTAATTATAATTGAGATAAAGGATCTAGTTGCGTGATCTGACTTAAATATAAGGTTTAATTGGGTGTTAACTCTCACTTTAATTAAAATTGTCAAATTAGAATTTAAGTAATATAAGTTATTCTTAATAAAAGTTGTATTAAGAACTACTATGTCTCATCATTTTGATAATCCCACACCTCTAGCTTACGCGGAACCGGAACGACATAGTCATCACAGGATGGCTATGTCGCAGCTATACCTACGGAAACCTTGCTGGTCCTTATGACTGCTGAGGGGGTTTACGGCAAATTAAAGAATAATTTAGGTTTACTTGGACAACTTTAAGAGGTTCGCTAAGGATTTAATTTAAAGTAAAACATTTGGGAATCCGTTATGAAAATTAATATTGTCATGTTTTTGATGTGCTAAAAAATTTTTTAGAGTAAAATATTATATGTACGTACATAAATACAAACAATGACAAGCATCGCACGATGGAAGTCTGACCGATCGCGAATGTGGCCGTCTTTGAGGCTTTTATTAGAGCGAAATCTCACCGCTACATGCAATGATTTATCTAAAATATGGGAGTATAAGAGAGTCGAGAGATATGAAGTGTATATGTTTATCAAAGCAACAAACTTTCCTCAGTTTTAAACCGAAAGCAGTGTTATCTTTTGCATTGTTAGGAAGATTAGGAATATTACGTGTGAGCTTTTTTGAATACAATTGTGATATATTTTGTACATAAATTTACTAAATAAAATTATTTATTTTTCTTAAAGTTCATTTATATGAAATATAGTCAGACCTCTGTATAACGAAGTAGCTAAATCCCGGAAAAAAGTTCGTTATGTGAAAAAAATTCGTTATATAGAGGTTCATCTTTTAATATCCCTTATAAATCACATAAAACAAATTTTAAATTCATAAACGCTATATATTAAAAAAAGTAATTATTCACACCTTTTTTGAACTAATATATGTTTATTTTATATACTTTAACCAACAAAAAAGAAAGAAAGAAAAACTGCAAGGAAAACAAGAAAAAAGAATGTCACTGTATTTTCAATAATTAAGAAAATAATTTTATACTAAAATTAAAGAATTTTAAGGACATTTTATAATTTGAAGTATACAAGAAATATTAAGCATACATTTTTTATTATATAATTAGAACACGGGGACAAGGGACAACTCCTCTGAGAGGGAAAGAGGATATCGAAGATATTTCTAGTGAACTGGACAAAGGGGGTTAAAGGTTGCATTTCTTGGATGAAACGTCCAGAACTCTACTGCTCTCGGTGAGTTAGGCCCCTAATAAAACCAGTTCAAGATTTATGACCACCATAAAATGTGTTAAAGAGAGAATAACTTGAAATACTTTAAAAAAAAAGGAAGAAAAAAAATGGAATCACAAGAGAAAAAGTTCGTTATATAGAAAATGTACTTCGCTATGGAGAGGTTATTTTACGAAGAAAATCGTGAAATGTTCAATGTTCCAGAAAAAAGTTCGCTATATAGAAAAATTCGCAGTATAGAGGTTCGTTATTTTGAGGTTCGACTGTAGTTATATTATACCGGGTGATTCATAAAGAGAAGTATACAGTTTTGATGCCCTATAAATAAAGAACATTGAAAGATATTGAATGTAACCTATAACAGAATTCTATGGGACTCTTTTAAATTTTGTTAGAGAGAGTAACATATATTCTTTGTGTAAAACCTCAGACGCACGACACACATTGAGTCGTAAAACCATTTTCACCCAAACTCGTGTTAAGGTATCAACAACGCTGTTTCAGCTTCGTCCAGGACTTTTACTTTTGCACAAACAGCCCGTAGTTTTGAATTTTTCATTCCATTGTTAGACAGATTTTTTAATTGGAGGTTTTTTCCGAATCATGATCAAAAATTCTGTTGCACAACATTTTGCTAAATTCAAGAAGACAAAAAAACCTTTTCCACTGTAGACACCGCCATTTCGACTGATTGGTTGCATGGCACGCCCACTATTGCTGTAAAAAAAATTGGCATTTTAAGTTATAACATTTATAAAACTAAAAACGGACTCTTCATGTGAAGGTCCTGATGTAAATTAAATCTATCTGAGCTCAAAGTTGTGTGCCATATCTGGTGTCGATCTCGTCGTCTGATCATGGTTGTAAATTACGAAGCATACTGGATTTTGTTAAGGCTGTCTTCGGTCAATGTTAAAGAATATGATCCGAATTTGGAACATTTTTTCAGATATAAAAGAAATGAAAAATTAATATGATATTCTGGCTTCACTATCCTTTAGAAAGTAGCAGTTTTTTTTATCGTAGATCTCATTTTTTTAACCGAGTTAATCCATTTTTTCTGGTATGAAATGTGTTTCGCGCTTTTTTCTTCTATACCGTAATGTTAAATGAGCTATCCCTGTCCGTATTCAAAAGAGAAATAGAGTATTCATTGAATATTTTGAAATTTTTAAAAACATATTGTTAACAGATGTATAAGTTATAATGTTCAAAATTTCCATGAAATTTGAGGTATTTTTCTGTCTAAAAATATGCTTCACGTATAGTTCATGCTCTCGTACTTTTGCCGAAAACAGGTGGCCGCGGTAGCCGAGTGGTATAGGTATCGGATCGTGGCTTGCCTTGTCACGAGTTCGAGCCCAATACCACTAAAGACCCGCCATGTAGGGGAGCGATGCACGTTAAATCTGTCGAGAGCTCAAACATCCTCCCGTTGGTGTGGTGTGGTAGTTAGGAGAGGGGGGTGCCAGCTCAGGTGTCGTCCACGTCACTTGACCATGGTTCAAAATTACGTGGTCCGTCGCCAAAAGTCCTCGTGTAGCTGAACAGAACGACGTTAATATTCAATCAATCAATTTGCCGAAAACAGCCTTAATGGACATAAGTATCGGATAGAATATATATATATAGTGGAAGTTTTTGCTACAGCAGCTAAAACGGAACTAATTTTGAAAATGAAAGAAAAATTTATCATTTGGAAAATTTAGAATCACATTGTGCGTTATGGCTGCTGCAAAAGACAAAATAAATTTTGCTATTTAATGGAATACAGCAAATCAAAAATGTCTAGTTTATTTATTATTACTTTTTCTTTATATTTAATAAAATATAATATGACAGGCGTCTTCCAAGTGTTTTGTTCACTTTTCCTAAGACGAAGAGAACCTGTGTGACCTTTGATCTTGACACTTTCGGCTTATGCAAGTTCGAAAGTTTATTCCAACTGGATTCCTGGTTCGAGGCATTTATTTCAATAGCAGAGGAAAAGTTCATGATGACTGTAGAACAGAATAAACATCGATCACAAACGAGAATTCTTTTTTTAATTATCTTAACAAGAATAGTCCAAGGACAATAGTCTGAGGAGAAAAAAACCCCAAAGAACTTATGAATTTCATTTGTTTTCCAAAGAACTTGATAGGTAGTAAGCATTGATGAAAAAGAGGCTTATGACTTTTCCAAGATTTTACCTATCTCGGAATAAAAGTGTTTACCTTCCGAGATCTCACGCATTTAAAAGACTGTGATTTTAAAAAAATACTATAAACTGAATCAACCTTATACTAAATAAATATTGTGAAGGATGCCTCATAAAAAATAATCGAGGTACGATATTTCTCTTTTAAAAATCTTTAAGTAGGTTTGTTTATCTCTATAACTGGAAGGAAAAAAATACATTCGCATTTTCATGAAAAATATACAGTATACAGAGCGTCGGCTCATTAGATGAACACTTCCCGACAATACTTGTCAAGTTTGATGTACGGGTGCGAGCAGAATGCCCAGATGAAATATTGTATTTTCCCTTCATACGTGGGGCAAAAAAGATGTGAGCCTATTCTGAAAACGGCTTTTATGTTGCCACACCTTTTCCTTCTGCAACACCCAGACGATTTTAGAATCAACGATCTATGAAGAGGACACTCCTGTTGAGAAGTTTCTGTTTCGTTACCTCGCACATGTGGACAGGGAACTATTTGAATGAAAAAGAATGTCGGCCGGTTGTGATAAATTCATACCCTGGAGAGTATCCTAAGTGTCAAAGTAATCTTCAATTGTTCGACTCTCCATGTGGTGTACCAGGTAAGGCGAAGGACTTGATCTCAGTCGCGCCGGTCTATTGTATCAAAGAACCAATGAAGTTGGAGCGCATACTAGGAGGGCAGGGTGCAGATTCGCTACACTCGCCAATCAGAGATTATTGGGGGCCTTAAAGAGGCTCTCCCATTGAGTTTAAAGGGTCGAAAATTGACGAGGATCCTCAATCTTCTGCAGCCTCTTCTACGCCAGCTGTTTTTTCTTTCTTCGAAGACAAGCGATAGAGGTTTAGGGGACAGCCGCACCTCAAGGATCAAGAGAAAGGAACTGTGATGGACTCTTAAAGATGGAGTGACGGAGTCTGCGGTGCAACCGTTCAAGTGAGTGATCTTGGACGATACCAGCAAAAGAATTTTGCGGCGGCAGCCTCACTTGGGAGACGATCACCGGAAGATCAACGGACATTTGTCCTCCAGCGAAAGGCTGTGAAGAGTAAAATTTTAAAATGAATTAAATTTTTTAAAATTAATTTATAAACAAAAGGCATTTGGGCTATTAGCTGTGTGAGTTCCCTCTCGCTACCAAGTAATAAAGTAATTTTAAGGGCTCGCGACATCGCAAGTGGTATCTATTTTTCACTGAGTATCAACGAGTCGAAAATTGTTTGTGTTTACTTATAACTAACGAACTGAGAGCAAAAGGTTCTTTTAATGTCAATAAAGTGTAATTAATTTTTTTCCCTAATGGGGTTTATTCCCTAATTTACCATTGTAGACCAAGTACATTCCCCGGGAGCTGGTATCGCTTTTTAGTGCGGCACCCTATAGATGAAATACCAATCACTGCAATATAATTTTGACTTTAGTTTTCTCCCCAGAGAGAGACACCTGAGCTCTGGCGATGTGAAATAGAGGTAGGAATTTGATTTTGCTGAGAGTACCCAAGCCGAACAGCCACTCTAGGGATCTTTAACATGCCACATAATGATACGACATGGACGCTGTCAGTTTTCTGAATCACAAAAATCCACCAACTTGGTCTAGGGTAATTTAATAAAATTCAAAAAAAGAATAGCTCTCAAATCAATGCAAAAAGATTATTATTAGAATACCGTTCATAAAAAAAACGTTGTTTATTTTACTTATTCGTATTATTTTAGTTTAAATAGTCGTCTCTTTTCAAATTATATTGTCAAAGTTTGAATTATCTTTAATGCATACAGGAAAAAAAGACACTCGCGTGAAACATTTGTGAAAGATTTCGATAATTACGTAATATAGAAGATCCATTTAGCAAAATCAAAAAACGTCGAAAAATGTTATCATCATTTATGCACATGAGCGAAAACTTATGAACTTGAAATAAACGAAAGATCTAATAGCATCTAGAATTTCCAAACGGCCAAAATGTTGTAACTGCATTTAAAATTGCGACAAATACGTCTTCTTTAAGTAGATTTTGCTAAAACCCACGATCTTTCGGGTACTTGCGTTTTAGACCGCATTTTTGGAAATGCTGCGCTGCTTTCTCTTCTGAAGAAAATAGCTGGCCGTTACTTTGACCGTGGTTACTACCCGTGGTAGCCTAGCGGTCAAAGTAACGGACTCGTAACCGGCGTGTCATGAGTTCGAGCCTAGTACCGCTGAAGACCCGTCATGCAGGAGGGGTCAATGCATGTTAAATCTATCGAGGCTCAAACATCCTCCCTTTGGTGTGGTAGTTAGGAGAGGGGTACCACAGCTTAGGGGTGTCGTCCTCGTCACTTTACCATGCTTCAAAATCGCGAGGTCCGTTACCAAAAGCCCTCGAGTAGCTGAATAGTGCGACGTTAATATTTTGGCCTCGGTAACCGAGTGGTATAGGTATCGGATCGTGGCTTGCCTTGTCACGAGTTCGAGCCCATACCACTAAAGACCCGCAGTGTAGGGCAGCGATGCACGTTAAATCTGTCTAGAGCTCAAACGTCCTCTCGTTGGTATGGTGTGGTAGTTAGGAGAGGGGGTGCCAGCTTTGATGTCGTCCACGTCACTTGACCATGGTTCAAAATGACGTGGTGTCGCCAAAAGCCCTCGTGTAGCTGAACAGTGCGACGTTAATATTCACTCCCTCTATAGAAAATAGACCCCAAATCTTTATAATTTTTTTCCACAAAATACAAAAAGAATACTGCAAATCATAAATAATGTTATTTTATTCGAACATGCTCGAAAAAGAATATGTTTGAATAAGCACCAGAATATTTTTCCATTATTGGCTGCATATCGCGTCAGATTGTAAGGTGGGTTTTCAGTGGTACTAGGCGCGAACTCATGACACGCTGGCTACGAGATCGTTACCTTGACCACTAGGCTACCATGGCCTGCAGCGGTCACTTCAAACCAAGAGTTTTAAAGATTTTAAAATTCAATTTAAGATTCCTTTAAATTATAAAGAATAAATAGATAAATAATGTGTCTACGTCAGTTAATAATTTTGTCAGATTAGAAATATTTATACCACAGAGGCAGGACTTCAATATCGAGGTATAGAAAGTAAAAACGAAAACCAAAAAAGTAAAATTTAAAAAATATATTAAAATACTTTCGCATTTTATTTTCAAAATGTGCTTCTGGAAAATTATTACCATTAAACCAGTGAAAACCCTGAGAATTGCAGTGTCAAAGAACCCTTAATGAAAACAATATAATTCAAATATTTTCTTTGAATAAATTTAAAAAAAAAACATATTCTATTTCAAACTTCAGCAGATTCACTTAAATTTCTTAAAAAATAAGCGAAAATTCATTTCAACTTTTTGCTCAGTTTTTCTTTCAATAGTATTGTTAGAAAGATATTTGTGCGTTTTATTTCTATACATATACGAATAGCGATTAAACGCGTATCAAGCTTTCCAAACTTTTATATTTATCTTTCAAATCATAATTGTGTTTTCTGCTGAGATAGAGCCCGCCTTTTACATTAACCGAACGAAAGTAATCAAATCTAAAAATATTGTTTTAAATTTTTTGAGAAAAAAAAAGTGGAAAAATATAATGGGAAAAATTCTAAAAAATGAGTTTTCTTAAGGGAATTTTATTTTGATAAAAACGAAGACTGGTGCTTTGCCAAAGGCAGTGAGTCATCCAAGCATGTAAAATGATTCTTTGAAACCCTAGCCCATTACACTCTGCTCTTAGAACTATTATTAAAGTATTTCTCTTACTTCTATCATTACACTTCAGAAAAGCCGTGTTATCCTTAAATTACAGTAGTCTTTACGATGTTTGGTCTGTTTTATCAAGAGCGAGAATATTAATTTTTTTTGTGTGTGTTGCGAAGGAATTCCTCGAAAAATAATTGTAAAATTGCTCGATTCTTTTGATTATTTCTGTTTCATGTTAGGCGCTCCTATCATATCATATTGAGAATTAATAAAAGAAATGTATTTGTGTGTGTGTTTATTTGAAGAGATTTTTTCTATTTATAGATTATATAAAAAAAAAATACTAATTGTGTTTTGATATCAGGCTTATGTAGCCTAAGAAATTTTTCTCTGGTTATATATTCAAGCACTCTTACAGAAAGTTATCTAAACGTGAATCTTTGATGGATGCAGGGTTAAAGACTTGTAAAAGGTAAAATATCGTTTATCCGAAAACTATTTTGCTGAATTCTTGATTTGACTTTAATTTCATAGAAATAATGCATCGGAAAATATGCTTATGCATGTAAAAAATACTTAAAAGTTATTTTTACATAGCCCTATGCTCACAGTACATATGTATTGATTTTCAACATTTTTAATGGGTTCAATTCATGACTGTCACATGATAAAGCCTAACATGTGTTCTCCATTGAATTCAAAACAGATATCAAACTAATTGTACGTGTCTATTTGTAAAACTTGGCTAAAATTTCAAATTTTATAATTGGACAAAAATGTAAAAATGTTATAAAAAATAAATTTCTTCAAATGATTCTAAAATTTAAAAAAAACAACCTTTTTTTTATGCTTGTACTTTTAAATAAAATGCTTTTTGTCTACCTATGTGCATTATTGTTGGCAATCTTGTATTTTTTAAGAGAAAGTTTCTGAAAACATCAAAAGTTGTCACCAACGATGATCATTAAAGCCGCATTCACACCAAGGCAGTCAGCGTTGAGCGTCTAGCCAATCAGAGTCTTCATCTCGCCCGAGAGGAAGACTCTGATTGGCTAGACGCTCGACCCTGACTGCCTTGGTGTGAATTCGGCTTAACTGATTAGCTGGAAACACATGATTGCTTTTATCGTGTGACAATACGTCACATGAGTTTTTGAACTGATTGGCTAAAAACACGTGGTTATCATTATCATGTGACTAAATAACGTCACATGAATTGAGCCCATTGTGCATCTTTTTTACCGTGTCTACACTTTACATCAACCGAAGCTTCAAAGCGTAATGTTCTAGTTTTAGAGATTGATGGTGCAGCTGTCGTTCTCGTCATTCAACCATGGTTCAAAATTACGATGTCCGCCGTAATTTTGTTATGAATTGTATGTTGCCTCGTATTGTTTCGCTATGTTAATGATCAACCAATTTCGATTATGTTTCTAAAGATAAGGTAATTCGGGGGGAAATGCCACATTTAAGGGTTTTTCGATTAGTACATAGAAAATTGAAATGACAAGACCATGAAAAAAGTACACTTTATTTTTCAATATTTAATTGGTTATGTGTACAAGTTAACTCTCTTCTCAGTATGAAAATAAATTAGAAATTTAATGTTAAAGAAATTCATTTAATTGTGGCGTCTATCCCCGAATTACCTTACATAAATTTAAGTTTATAATTAACACATACATTAATAACATACATTACATTTTTAATTAAATTTTTGTAAGCGTTTGATTGAAAATGATTATATATTAAGCAAAAATTAGTAAATTGATTTCGTTTCATGAATTATTTTTTGTGATGTAATAAATAAATACATTTTAGAGCAGTGTTAAGTTAAGTGGAGGGACTATAAAGTTTCAGCTTTCTCCTTTCCCCTAAGCCAAATTTATATATTTTTTAAAAACACTACTTCTGAGTGATCTTTGGGGCAGCGGGGTAACCTAGTAGTCAAAGTCACAGATTCGTGGCGGGTGTGTCATGAGTTCGAGCCTAGTGCCGCTGAAGACCTGCCACGAAGGAGGAGCTGATGTGCGTTAAATCTGTTGGGGTTCAAACGTCCTCCCGTTGGTGTGGTGTGGAATTTAGGAGAGGGGTGCCTGCTCAGGTGTCGACCTTGTCTCTTGACCATGATTCAAAATTACGAGGTCAGTCGCTAAAAACCCTCGTGTAGCTGAATAAGGTGAGGTTAATATTCATTCACTCCGTTTGTGTGTGTGTTCTTAATCTTTTTTTAAAGTGTTACAACGATCCAGAAGTTTTATGACTTCAGTTCTCACTCCATCATACTAACTCAATTCTTAGATTCGGACGGAATTATAAGTATATAAAATGCAAGTAAAAATTTACATTTAAGTATCATTAGTTAAAACAGAAAGTCCTCGCAAAAATAATTATTAAATTGTAACAAATTTTAAAACATTTTATGAGGAAATATACTTAAAATTGTCAGTATATGAACGTTACTTTGGGATGTATGAATTTTGGGGGCATCTCTCTCTCTCTCTCTCTTCTTTTTTGAATCGACCCTTGAACGTTCATACATTGGCATACATTTATACTGGCATACATTTGCATGGAAATGAACAAGCCAACAAGTCGGCCAAAGAGGCTTCGACGCTGCATCCATCTTGCCTTACTGATTCCTCTTAGAAATGCCAAGCGATTTCTCAAGGATAAATATCGTCAGAAAAGAACATCCACTCTTATAGAGCTGGCTGTTAGTCTGGCTTGGTCTTGTCTACTTGATGGCCAGGGACGTGCTCAATTTTCTGTCCTATCTGGGGTGGAGGGAGTGGCATGTTTTAGTCAACACCAGAGATGATTATCGGCAGGCCCATCTGCTTAAGATTGGCCTGGTTGATTCTCTGCTCTGCCCTTTCTGTAAATCCGTGCCAATGACTGGGGAGCATCTAGTTCAGAGGTTCCCAAACTATTTTGTCTCATAGACCCCTTGCCATGTTTTTCGGTTTCGAGTCGACCCCTGCTTACCTAACATTGAATTTTTGCAAATTTATCAATTTAAATGTCCTTTTGACAGCTGGTTCTACTACTTACTGGAAATAAATGCTGAAATGGTCCTTGTCAATAAAATTTATGCTGTTACCTTAACCATAAATTAACCTCATTAAAATTAGTAAATAAACCTGTTAAATAGATAAAATATGGATTCCACTTTATTAAATTTTCTTTTAAAGTTAAAATCACGATCTAGTTTAATGAGAACCACACACACCACACCACCACCACACACTATTATAGACCCAATTTACACCTCATGAACCCCCAAATTATTTTCTCACTGGTGTGGACCCCTTGCAGTTCGTCATAGACCCCTGGGGGTCTATATAGACCACTTTGGGAATCACTGATCTATTTGATTACCCCTCTTTACTTCATGTTCTCTCGTAAGATAACTATGGAGTTCTCCCTCCTGCTAGAGCAACATTTACTTTATACTGAACTGCAAGATGCCTTATGTCCGAAAGGACGTTGGCGGGTGTAATTTTTTTTTAAAAAAAGCATACATTTGTTGAAGGATAAATGTATTTTATGATTATATAAATAATATTCTAAATGTATATAAAAAATCTCGCCAACGAATCTGAAAACATTTACAGTGTAAAATTACTACGTTTTATGCTAAGAAAATTACCAAAAAATTCAGGAAAATATTTCCACAAGTTGTTTCTACTGTAAATGATTAATGCAAGACGTTTACTTGTGTGTCTTAAATTTTTTCTTGAATTCGTGATACTTCTAACATTTTCTGCAACTCGCAGACAGTTCATCTTTTTAGTAATTCATTCACATACAATAATATATTCACCGATGTCGGAAACCAAAAGAGAGCGAAACTAACTTTTAAAACAATGTTTAATTCGATTTTGCTTCTTTAACTCAAGAAATAAGATCTTTTCTGTATTCTGTAATAGTTCGACTGTTATACTGTACTTATCAGCTCTTTTTTGAATGGCGAAATTGTTTACTGGATTTATTTATTTTTATTTTCAAAAATCCCTTTATCTATGGAGCGCCACAGATTAATAAAAACCGTGAATAATACAAACCAGACACTCTTATCTATAATCTTAACTAACACTATTAACATATCTTAAAATTCACATCACAGATGCGCAGAGTAATAATTTGTGCACGATCCAGTATCTACTTTGTTTGTTATATAAAGAAAGTAAGAGTAAGATTTGTACCAGAAACCTCAAGATACATTTCATTCTGTTCACAACAATTATTGTTGTGTAATTGTTGCCCCGTTTTGTAATTTTTTAGATGAAATTTCGCCCACGCACATTTTTGTTTCGATATAGTTCTGATTGGTGTTAGGTACGGGAAGTGTGTGGAGAGGTTTTGTGATTATACCCATTATATCACAGAAAATTTCAGTTTGGTATAAAACATTTTCATTCATCTTTCGAGAAAATACACTATTAGCATATTGTATTTAAACTTTTCGTGATCATTTTGTTACATAACAAAAGATATCTCTCCTACGTAGATTTAAGGTAGTCGAATACAGCTTTTAGAATTGTACCGATAAGAGAAAACTTTTATTTAAAAGCACATTTTTTTTTCGTATTCATACAAGTGCCGAAAAAAGGAAATTAAAACGAACAATCTTAAGCTAATTATTTCTGAAATTTTTTATTATATGGGCACTTTTAAAGTTAAAAGAAAGATTTTGTAGGGAACCCTAATTTTTTTTTTTTTAGTAGATTCAAATTACATCAATGTAAAATTATTCTAAAACGAATATCTGAATCACTCGAAAATATTGTAGACGTATATACAGTAATTTCTTTTATAGAACAGCGAAATGATTTAAGATTACAATATTTTTCCGAATATAAGTCGATCTGTGTATTATTAAGAAGAGAATGCGTTTCTTCTTCAAAACTTTAACCAAAATTCGAAACCGAATTGTAAAAAAAAAAAAAAAAATCCTGTATTCAAACATGTTGCCTTAAGGGCTAAAATGTTGTTAAATGCGTAAAATACTTTCCAATGAGATTACTGTAAAATAAAACGCCAGACGCCAATGACGAAAGTTTTATTTTTGGTAAACTTATCTGAAGCTAACACATTTTTTCCATTAATTTGTTTTCTTGTGTTGCATCTGTGCTTGTCATACTTTTTATAGAATCTTCTTGTTTAGAAAATGAGCGGGGAAAGAGAAATTCGTATATGGCACGATCTGTGTTTCATGTTCTGGATGTAAAACTCGCAGCATGCTGATCATATGCATTCAGGCATATCAAGAAGGAATGGGACTTTTACGAACTTTTCGAAAATTCTAATTCAGACACTGACTTTGAAGGGTTCGTGAGATCCCCGCCCCCCTCCTTCGAATAAGAATTTCATTCAAAACACTCAAGAAACAGTAAGATTACATTCACTTGCACATGGCTAACAACAACAAGTTTTCTCGAAACTACAGATTTTTGAGATTATCGGATCCGTATACAACATAAATCTACCAGTTCCAAAAATTCTCAGCTTATATACGAGAATATGCGATGTATTCTTTTAATTCACATTCTCTAAATCTCATCGAAACGATTTGTGGAATATACTCAAGATAGATCCAAGAGGCAATATTACTTTCAGAAAATTTCTAAATACAGCAGCGATTTATTCCCAAGTGGATACAGATTTTTTTTCTTTTTACAAAAAACCAAACAGCTTGATATTTATTAAATTAATATTATTATACAAAGGAAAAAATAATAACCTTTGTGGGGGTTCCCTGTCCTGCAAAACCTTATTAATCATTCAATTAATCAATCATTCATTGAAAGCAATCAAAATGTCATCTAATTCTAGCTAAAACCTTGGAAATTTAATGTGGCCGTGGTAGCCTAGTAGTCAAGGTATCAGATCGTGGCTGGCTTGTCACGAATTCGAGCCCAGTATCACTAACGACCCTCCTTGTATGAGAGCGATGTCCGTTAAATCTGTCGAGCGCTCAAACGTCCTCCCGTTGTTGTGCGGTAATTAGAAGAGGGGGTGCCAGCTCAGGTGTCGTCCTCGTCACTTAACAGTGGTTAAAAATTACGAGGTCCGTCGCCAAAATCCCTTATGTAGTTGAACAATGCGGCGTTAATATTTACTGACTAACTTAAAAATTAATATAGTTAAGATTTGCATCAGAGTATAGCAGTTGTGTATTTACAATTAAGGTATTTGCAGTTACTCTATTTTTTATGTAAATAATATTTACTCTACTCGGGGAAAAATAATTATTTTACGTGTATTCCAGTTTAATATCAAACATTTAATTCTCTTTGAAGTACAAGAATTAAAATAATATAAGTAGTAAGATATCCTTTTAAGTGCTTTGTAGGTGATTCAGTAATTATTAAAGCAATTAGAAAAACTTAAGTTAGGCAATTAACCAACTAAATGCTGTTCTTAGTTAAATGATCTGGGTGAAATAGGCAATTATAGTAATGGTCCTAAGCTTCTTGAGATTGAATCTGATTTCTCTAAGGATTCCTTACATCGAACAGATATGGCTGCTTGTTAAACTCAATTGAGTTTATTAATTTTCAAATGGCGTGATGTATATAGAAGTTTCAAAAGTGAGGCACTACGCCAAGGAGATGACCTCGTTTCCTTGTCGGTGGATCACAATTACAGGACTCTTTGATAATAGCTCTCTTAAAGCTCAAGAATAAGACTCTTATTTAATTAAGCCTTCAATTTGCAAAAATTCAATAGAATCACGCTATTTATCTTAAGAATTCCGTCAAAATTTTTTAAAAATTATTTACGTATATGAGCAAAATAAATATTTTGTTAATATTTATTATATATTAAAAAAAAATCATGAATACTTTTGACGAGAAACATAAAATATACAGGTACTGAAGTATTAACCCATGAATTCATAAATTGGCGAACATTTTGAAGAATTTGCACCAAAGTTTATCTGCATTAATAACGAAATTTAGAGTATAAATACCATTACTCTAAATGCCGTCATTTTAGCAAAAGAAAAAGGCAATTAAACTTTAAATAAGTGAAATGTCTAACAGGTACGTTTTTCCAGCGGTGGCTTGTCTGTTTTTAGGTGAATAGAAGTATTGAACTCACATACACAATGAACATCCTCTTTATTCGATGGAATGATTCCTTATCTTTGAAAATGTGCCCGCTACCTTCTCTTCCTGAGAAAAGGTACGTCCAAAATTTTAATCTTTTTTTGAAACTACTACAAGAAAAATAAAAGGTAATTTACAAACAAATTTTGTGTGTTCGAGTATGCGCGGGAACGTTTTTTCATTATTGGCCGAATAATTGACGAACTCATTACTTGATCATCCCCGATTACTTGTCTGTTCTGCTGATAATTTATAAACATTTAAGGCTGTTTATTTTTCTGTCTGATTCAAAAGTCTACTAACCATAGTCTTAACGAACTATAGGCGAGGTTGACACTTGAGATGGCTCCTTATTTTTCACGTCCATTCTACTTGAACAATAGGACAGTTAGAGCCATTGGAACAACTAATGGGCAAGAACTCATTTTCGTGATAGGTTTGTAGGAAATCAGGGCTTGAACTCGCGACTCAGTGCCATAACTCTTCTACTATGGTGACTTCATTCTATTTACTATGTTGTTTTAATGCTAGCTTCTCAAATCTGGTAGTTCGATAAAGTATGTAGCAGCTCCCATTATTATGTAAGGCAAATCTTTAGAGGTACAATATCTGTTGGAAATCCGAGATCTTGGAGAACCACAACTACCAGCACCATCTGAAAAACCGAGAGTATGTACCAAGAACTGATAGAGAGCAGACGTATTTTTCAAAAGAGAGCGCCGTATTCTTATGTGGAATCCATCTACAATACATTGTAACGGAGTGGCACATAGTGCACTAGGAGGCTTGGCACATAGCATACGATAGACTAGAAAGAGGGCGCTGCTGTGAACTGTTTTGGCCATTGAGCGGGAAGGAGAGAAGAAGGGGTCGAACGTGAAAATGGAGGACGATGCCTGTAGTTCCCTATGCGATTTATAATTGTAAATAGAGTTGTAAATGTAGTGATGTGTTTTGAAGAAATTAATAAATCCGGTTAATTTGAGTGATGATTAATTCAACAACAAGACGATCTTACAACATCAAACTCACATCCCGACAGGGATGCCAAATAAATATTACTTCCACTTTAAGTCGTAAAAGCAATTTTAAAAAATATAGACAGGTAAATAAAAATCTTCTTACCTGCCATCTTCCAAATGAGACGGATATTAAAAAAGAATTAATATTAAAAAGAAAGGACTTGATCCAAAATGAAGAGGCTATTTTGAATTTTTGAGTGAACTATATTTAAACAAATTTACAATATTTAAGCGTATTTACAACTTGGATTATGGAAGGATTCCATATAAGAATTCAGCGCGCTCTATAGAAAAATACGTCAGCTCTCTATCAGTTCTTGGTACCGACTCTCCATTTTCCAGATGGCGCAAGTAGCTGTGGCTCCCCTAGATCTCGAGTTTCCAACAATTTCATTGATTTAAATATCGCTGGCTTTTAAACTAATAGATAAAAAAATATATATATATGTATAATAATCACTGCAGCTTTATTAATGAATTTTACTCTTTGACAAGAAATTAGTAAGTATCTCGGTGGCCACGGTAGCCTAGTAGTTATGGTCCCGAATTCATGACCAGCGTGTCATAAGTACGAACCTTAGTGCCACTAAAGACCCACCGTGTTGAGGGCCTAAGCATGGTAAATCTGTCGTGGATCAAAGTCCTCATCTTGCCTTGATGTGGTAGTTAGGAGACGGGGTCCCAGCTCGGGTTTCATCTTCGTCATTTGACTGAGTTTCACAAATACAAGGTGCATCACCAGTTGCCCTCGGATGGCTTCACAGTGAGACGTCAATTAAAATAAATCAAGTCATAATCGGTGAAATATTCATATAAGGCTGTGTAGTCGAAAGGTCAGGGTAACTAGTTAGTAGTCTGTAATATTTTAGTCACGTTTTCGAATTTTGATTCTGCTATTATTTGATTGTTTTGAAGGCATTTTCTTAACCTTAATATGAACAAAAAAAAGGTGAAAAAAGCCAAAGTGTATAGTCACAAAAATCGTGTGTAAATAATAATAATAATAAAAACCCCACAACAAAAACATTTCATTCTTGCAAATCATACAATGTAGGATTTTGGGTTTCTCCATGCTTTGAGATTTTCCACACTCAGTTTTCATTTTAATTTTGCTATTTCTTTTTGTAAATAATCTTTGTCGTAATTTTTTTTATTAATTTGAAAGTGTATTAATGGGTTTTTTCAATGAAAATTTTGGAAAAAACTGAATAGTGCTTACGAAATTTATTTCCCAAGGTAAGTCATATTTTTTAATACAATTTCATGTAAGTTAAAGAAAAACGTTATTACATTCTAGTTTTAATGTAACTGACAACTTGTGTAATAATCTAAAGGGGTACCAAAATTTACGAAGTATATATAGGACTGAAATTTTATTAATTATGCCTTTTTTTCTTAAGTTAGGCTTAGCGACGAAAACGCCCCATCCTGAAGTGTAAGTCCTTACGTATTCACCCCGTCCCCTAGCGAGCGTCTCATAGAAAATCGCCCCGTGCTGAAGAGGTTAAAGCTGTGTATTTTCTATTAGAATAGCCCAATGAAAAAACTGATTTTCCCGAAAGGCAAATGTAACAAATTGTTTGAAAGAAAATTTAATGTAACGAGTTATATAAAAACAATATGACCTAAAAATCCTCATTATAAATTTCCAACTATTCAGCGCATGTTACATGCTGAGAATAAAAGTTTGTTCTTAATTCTACTCCATTATTTTCTTTGGCAAAGAAAACCCAACGCGCTTCCGAATTAGAGTTCATTCTTGGCGATTTGGCACACTTCCCAACGCGCCATTCTCGCCTATTGCGAAGTTTCTCTCGCATCAACGGAACGAACCGGTCATTCAAACGATTGAGCTTCCGCGGTTTGTGTTAGGATCTTTTCAGTTCATCCGTTTGAATCGCACATCATTTTTTTTTTCCTTCTCTTTTATTTATTTCCATCCTTTTTTTCCCCCAAGGAAGACACAAACGTCTCTGATTTGTCTTTCAAAATAATATATATATATTTTTAATTGGTGTTCAATGAATTTGTGATGATCAGTGTCTAAGTGAAAGATGACATCGTAAAATAATATCCTACAGCAATTTTTTTTTCTGTGCGGCTTTTTTATCATTTTGAAGAGTTTTTTTTTCTTTTAATACTCTTTGACAAGATGAGCGAACCAAGTTTCTCCAGTCAAGACGATGCGATCCGCTATTACAAGACTCTCGCCTTAGAATACAAGAGAAGGTAAGATAAATTTTTTTTCTTTGTTTTTGTTTACATGGCTTGTGTTTTTATAGCTTGTTTAATGTATAAAGGGGTATTTTTTTTTTAAAAAAAAATTGATGCTAAAAGTTTGTTGATCATATATTAGTTTTTTTTATGAACAATTTTTTTGCAATTGATTTTTGATAAAATTTAAAAAATAGAACATGCAATCTGAAAAACAAAATGTCAAAAAAAGTTCAAATATACGCTTAAAATATATTTAAGATATTAATTTTTCGTAATCATTATTTGTCACTGATTGTTTTATCTTCTAAATAAATATTCACATTGATGGAAAAAAGTGTTAGTGTAATTCGTTCTGCATAAAGAATCTACAAAAGACTGTTTAAGCGTTTGTTGAATCTACAAATTATAAGATACTATATATATTAGGAAAGATAAGATAAAAATTTTAAAAAGTGGTGAATTACACGTTTTTGTTACAGATGCAACATTTTGAAAGTGGGGGGGGGGATGTTTTAAAATTATAATACATAAAAGTTTTTTTCAATATCCTTATTACTGCATTTTACTTATCAAGTATATGTTGAAATATCTATTATATAAAGCGTTTTGACAAACTCTATTTTTTTAATCTAGATTCAAAAGATAAGATAGAAAACAGGAACTGGAAATATCAAACACATCATTCAGTATAGTAGTATAATTTTAAAATTAGAAATTAGTGCAATTTTAAAATTGAAAATGGAATTATATTTCCTTATATAAATGCTCAAAACAAAGTTAGACAGTTCAATATTTATAACTATTCTGCGCTTTTTTATTAACTTGAACAGTTTTGACTGACGATTTTTTAAAGTGTTGTTTCTTCTTTAAATCACAAAACAAATATTTGCTTTACAGAATTTTTTTATGATGACGCGTTATAAACCTTTAAAATATTTAATAGTATTTCAAGCGTTTTAAAAGTATGTTCTATTTTACATTTCGTGATGTCTCTGAATGTTACCGCCATCTGAATCATGCTATTGTAAACAATTCTAAAGCTAAATTATAATAATAAAAAGAATACAGACGTTATAAAAAAATAAAGAAATGGATACCATTGTAAAGTGTCAACAGAACAAACAAAATTTAATTTTTCGTTTGGAATACTGTGACTTAAAAGGTTCCAAATCCGACTTTCTCTCCTCGATCACTATTAAAGGAACAGGGGGTTAGCGCGAAACACACCGGCTGTATACATCCCCTTCTCCTCTGCCCCATTTTATAGAACAAGTTGCCGGAGCGTTAAATCAAATATAGTTTAATTCACACACAAGGTCACATACTTTCTCCTTTCAAAGAATTTTTTTTTTTTTTTTGATGATGAAAAAAAAGTGATTCAGCTGCACTTATGAAACACATTCAAGAGTTCATTATTATTATTATTTTTTTAAAAAAAGGAGTAATAAAAAAAATGAACGTGCATATGCATTTATTCCATGCGCCAAAAATACGATAGTGCATATACAAGAAATGTCTGGAAAGTATTTCTTTTTAACCCACGAATTTTATTTACATTTTTTTTATTCTTTTGAAATTTGAAAATAAAATTTTATATTCATTAAAAATATATTTGGAAATAATTTTAGATTTTATAAACTCACTTGACGGAATTATCTTCATATACTTGGGCACATTGTTTAACGAGCAGATATGATGGACATTATTTCTGTGTGCTGAATAATGAATATTATATATCAAATTTTGTTTATTTGTACTGTTTTTCATATTGTATCATCAAAAAACCCACTTTTTATATTCTCCATGAGATATTTGATTCCATGTATAACATTGACAACTAAAAAAAAAATAACCACCATTTAAATAATCATAACATTTTTTTTATTGTTGACAAGGTAATAATGGAATCTGTTTCAAAAGTAATATGGTTGTAGACTCAAAAGTAATTCTAAATTCTACTTCGAAAATAATTGATTGTAATAGTATTGTGATGGGAACAGGTAATTTGAATTCTATATGCCATGAAGATAACATTTTGGTGTAGCTGTAATTGAGGAAATATAAATTGAGGTAAAGCGAGTTATAACATATTTATGTGACATACGTACTATTGAAAGGCATTCAAGAGAAACGCCCAACGATTGCTTGTATGAATTCGCAAACGACTTAGAATATATCGATCGTGTTCTATCTTTAGGAATCCCATGGCCATATAAAATAGAAATGCAATATATATTGTCTGTGGATGGAACGATTAGAATACAGTGAAAATCGTTGAACACGAAATTGAGGGAACTGAAATATTTTTTCGTGTTAAAGGATATTGCCAAAAAAAAATCATGTATTTAACGAAATTAAGTTCATTAGTGTGCATTTTATTTACATGATGCGTATTTATGCATGTATTTAATAAAAATCAATGAAACAAAAACATTCACAAGAATTTAATGAAATTTAATGCTTAATTTTTCAAATTTTTTGAAAAACAAAACATTTATTGAGTGTTTGGTAAATAATTCGATATTTTTCTTTGCATAGGCTTTTTTAGCGTTGAATTGTCGACAAATTGTTTGATGGTCGTCCATTTTTTATTCTCATTTTACTATTGGAATGCGAGTCTAAATAACTGCTCATACTTTTCATGATGTTTCCCATTTAGGATGACATGGGTACACAGGAGCTATATTATTCATTTCATTTTCTTCGCCGGAATCCGCATCAATGATGTTTTTTGAGCTTTGAACAAATTCCAAAATGTTTTTGTCTACCATAATTGAGGCTTTACACACATTATCACCATCTACTGCAACGAATTCTTTCGACGATACTGTAAGACAGCCCAATAATACAGAAACTTTCTAAAACATTTCATTAAATGTCGGCTCAGTTTCGATATTCAGAAGAAAAATCTTTTTGTTTTAAGCGATTTTCATTTCGTGTTAAGGAAAGAAAAAAAAGCATGAAAATACATAATAGTTTGTGGGGACCGTTGTATTATTTCGTGTTTACCGGTATTTCCTCTTAAACGTTTTAACGTTAAATGTAATTCACTGCATATATTAAGCTATGGTGTGAATATATGAACGTATTTTTATTTCCATGAAGAAATTATGTCACTAAAATTCAATAAATTTGTATTTTTTACATTTTTGTGTTTGCTTTGTTATACTTTCTCATGCTTATTGTAATTTTCTCTATTATTATTTAAAATTAGTTTTTTTGTACGTGTTTTAAGGCAATGGTGAAGTTAAAGTTGTAGATGTCTTCGTAAGGTATTAAATATAACTTTAAATTTGAAAGTTGATTTATGTTAAAGTGATATAGGGAGAGTTCGAAATGTGACATTCATAAAGAACACTGCTATTAAAAAGTGCCAATTGGGAATTCCAATGAAGAAAATGCGTTCAACTTTTGGCCGAAGCAGTTTAAAACAGTATCAACGCGACATTAAAAACATTGTAATTAGCTATAAAATAATGATTAAAAATACTGACAAAAATGCAAGAAAAAATTACGGCCATTTTAGATTTAGGCATTATTAAAATGCTCCTTAAGGTATCCGACTACGTTCGGAACCGTGATTTTAAAAAAGCGCATAAATGGATAATTTTCATGATATTTAGTGTCACTTAGATTAGAATACATGTATAAGATTGTTTTAAGGCCATTTTGACAAAAATATTATTTAAATACAATATTTTGGCAAAAAATTAACTTAGAGAATAACCTTTTTTCAAAATGTTCTCACTTTATGAAATATGCTTCTAAAATAATATTTTGTGTGTGTGCCTATATAAAGTAAATACTTCTCTAGAGAGTCTGAACTATTTTTGTTTGAAAAATTCACATTATTTTCTGAGTTACCACCCATTGAAATAATTATCGGCGTTTTTTTTCTTAAAATTTCTCCCCTCTGTTGTCGTAAAACATGGATAAACCCACTTCTAAGTTATATATTTCAAAAATTCTACTGGAGCCTCTGTACAGAGGTCTCAGCTATATACAGGCAAAATATTATTATAATAGAAGCATTTTTCACAAAAGGAGAATATTTTGAAAATGGGTCATTCTAAGCTCATTTTTTGTCAAAATAGTGTACTTAAATAATTTTTTATTGTAATAATATTCTTAAAACAATTTTATATACATTTTCTAATCTAAGTGACACTAAATATCATAAATATTATCCATTTATACGCTTTTGCAAAATCACGGTTCCGAACGTAGTCGGATACCTTAATGATTTTTAAAACATGCTCACGTCTAACATTAGTTGGAGAATATTTCGGGAAATCGACTTGGTAAACAGGTTTATTTTTAAGATGAAAGTGTATATAGTAAGATGTAGTTTACTAAAAAACTCCTTAAGAATTCTAAATTTTTAGGACAATTAATTATCATAAAACATTTACTGTGAAAAAAGTTCAAACACTATAGTACTTTCTTTCAGTTAAAAAGTTTATTAAATTTAGGTTTAAACTCAATCAGGATAAAATTAGGATTAGAATTAATGATAAATTAGTAAATTATTGCCCCAAATATCTCTCCGTGATATGTTTGCCTCTTCTGCTGTAGCGGAGAAAATTTCAAATATAAGACGCTTGAAATCTTTATTTTACCCAAGTGCATTTTTTAAAACTTATGCCTTAAATAAGAGGGAAATAAAAATCTGTGAAGTGAAAGTAAATCTCTTAGAAGAAAAATATTCGATTACAATGTAAAATCGTATGAGTTTAAGTATGAAAATTTATGAAATATTTAATCAATAAGCATGAATCGGAATTTTGAACAAAAAAAGGAAGTGAATTTTCGTATGAAAACCTAATTTAAAATGGGAGAGAGATTTTTTCCCCTTCTAAAGTTCTATTTTGGTGAGATTTTTGAGGTTATCAAATAAGAGTTCAGAATATATAACAGTTTTAAAGTTAATAAAAAAAATTTTTGATGCTGTTCGGCAATAATTTCTCATTTTATTTTAGGATAGTAAACGAATATTAAGAAAAAGAACACGCTCGAAAATTTAGCGTATAATTTTAGCTGAGTTATGTGCTTCTGAATGGAAAAAAATGAAATCTGTTTTGTACTTTGATTTTTTGATGATATATATTTTTAGCAACTTAGCGCAACTGTTTTTATTCCATCATCCCAGGCGCGTTGAGTATCTATTTTCATTCCTTTCCCACGGTAACTTTTTTATTTGATACCCACCTGACACATGCGGTAGGAAAAACTTGTGTACTGATATCCATTTCGATACCTCATCGGAAATCATAAACGAATCTGTCGTTTCATTCTGATTGTTTGATATTCAAATCTATAGAAATCGATAACGATGTATCAATGTCACTTTTTTTCTTATATTTTTCTTTTCTTTTGAATGAATATCTGATAAAATGTTTCGTTTACATTTGAAATACTGTTTCCTTGTTTTTAAGTTAAAAAATGTATTGGTAAAATGCTTTTCATGCAATAGAGTATTGAGACTTTTTGCAATTCAGTAATTGGTTTTTTTGGGGGGGGATGTGAAACAATATTTTGAAGAAAAGTGATTATTTAGAGAAAGGTTTGATCGTAATTGTTTGATTTAAAAATTCTTTTATAAAATGTCATTGAACCTGAAGGCTATTTATTTTTAAAAAAGTGTATTTCAATTTTTCTGATGTCAGTTATTTTGCCTTTGTTCCTACATTATACTTTTTCTTTTTATTATTCCTTTTTTTCCCGTTCTTGTACGAATTACAAAAACAACTTCCAGCTGCCTTCAAATTTTGAATATTTTTTTTTCAATAAGAATAATATTATTCTTGCGAACAATTGATTCCGTGCAACGTTAAATTTCGTTTTGTATAGGAAGAAGAACATTTTTTTCTGTCAATGCCAAATATGAGAATGGGGAAATCTTTAAATTTTCTGACGGTTTTCCATATATTTTAAAATTTTCTAAGAAAAAGCGACATCATCTGAAAAAAGGAAAGGAAAATCCAGAAGGACAATAAAGAACAATGTAACCATCAAAACAGAACCGCTATTTTCCCTTTTGGATGCGGGAGACACAAGGCTCTTTTTAAGTTTTAAACCTTGACATTTTATCTTGCGCAAACCAAGTCCGACATGTAGTTGCATGTTTTCCTGCGTGTGGAAATAAGTGAAAGAAATATCTCACCAGTCATACACATTGTTAGTCATATTTCTTCGGAAGTCGCCATTGACTGTGAATATTTTGTGTCTATCTTACTTTCTACTCACCTGCATTTTGAACAGGAAATACGATCTCGAAAAGATTTTCGTTCCCTCCTTCTCTAAAGTTGATTAATTATGGAATAGTATATATACGTTAGTTAATTGATTCTAATAAGGAAGAAAGTATACCCACAGTTCATCTATCTGAATGGATTCGGTTAAACTCAGGGTCACGTAGAAAGTTTGATTGTCTTTTGTTACAGGTATTATAAATCAAATGCTATAATATTTTCATAGAGTGTAGATTAAAAACCACGATTAAAAATGGGTTTTACCTTTCGCTCGTTTTTACTGGAGAGAATATATTTCACAAATTATGTAAGTTCAATTTCTGCATTGCACTTCTCATACTTTGAGACTTGTAAAGTATTAATCGTAAAGATATAGAATCGAATTGTTTTAATTTTTGTTCTATTATGCAATGACCCAGAGTAAGTCGGTTTCAAAATTTTATTGATTTAGTGAGTGTGAATATTTGTAAGATTAAGTTTTCCGTGATGTTATTTACATTTCAGATATCTCTGTTTGGTTTTTGGTAATTATTCTTCCATTGTAGCCCAACAATATTTTTTCATTCTCTACCCTTGCCATTTTTATATTCGATTTTGTGCTGTTAATAACGATGTTTTCCATCTCTGTTTTTGATATCAATGAAGGTTAAAAAAAGAAAAAATATATATGTGGAACCAGAGTCCTAATTAGAACATTAATACATCTTGTTTATCTCAGTGGCGTATACAGACTTCTTTTATGGAGGGGGAGGGGGTTATATTGTAAAAACAAGCAACGAAAACACTGTGACGTTATCTTTAAGCGAGAAATTAAGCATCTGTTGGTCTTTGGGAGGGGTGTGAACCCCCTTGTCTACGCCACTGGTCGATCTCTACGAAGGTTTAACTGCATGATGTGATCGAATTAAGTAACACGTTATGTGTTATATTTTCATAAATTTTAATAGTTATAGTATTTGTGGTAAAATTGTCTTGTGCTTAAAAATACTTCAAGGAGAATTTAAAAAAATGATTCTTTCATTTTTATTCTTATTAATATTTAACAGTTACAAGAGACACAATATGATATTTATAATTAAAAGAGGGCATCTATAAGAATCATCAATTATAAAATATCATATTAATTACAAGAGGAAATTAAAAATAGTCTCCAATAGTAATATCTATTTTTTCAAGCCCAGAAATGAAGTCTAATTTTTTTTTAATTTGCAAAATCGAAATAGTCTACATAGACAATTTGAGTAGCGGGGTCCTAGGCCACCCCCTCATTCCAGCCACCTGTGGATTCAGGTGCACTTTATCCAGGCCGACCAATAAACCCAAATCGAGCGTGGTGAGCAAAAATAGGCTCTGTTTGCTTGCGGTTGCTTGCCCAAACACCATTCATCGTCGCACACAAGGTTACGTGTGTGCGCGCAAATTCTGTCCTCTGTGTGTGTGCTCCACTTTCATTTTTCTCTCTATTTTTTTCCTGCCGCCGGTATTAATTGAGGACAAAAGAGACAACTCTCTCCATTCTTTAAAGATGCCAGAACATTTAGGCGTTCACTTTGCCCTGATCAGCGCAATTAGGATCACTCTAAAACTCATTCTCACAAGTTCGGAAGTTAACATGTAGGCTTAATTCATTAGGTTATACGATTGTCTTGTTCGTACCACTCGTTTCCATGCATGATTATTCGTTCTTGTTCAGTGATTGCTATTCAGTGGATAAATTTTTTCTTTTTCATTCGAGGATTAAACTTACTTTTATTTAAAAGAAAAATATTTGTAGGGCTGGATGTGTATTATTTAGTCGTAGATTTAGTTTATTTGAATTTAGCATAATTTTTAAAGCTTTTACAATAAGCTATTCGTAATCTTGAAGCTCAGTCAAGTTTCGATGCCCATATTTATTCTTTTACCCTGCTTTTGTAATTTCCATACTACATGAGACTTTCATACTACGATATACTTCAGGATCAATTGTACTTAACAAATATTTTTCTGCATGATTGGTTTTGTACAGAGACGACTGTTTAACGTGGACTAAAAAAAGTAATATAATACAAATCTTAAAGTCAATTCCTTCTTAGGTCAACAAAGAAAAAATTAATTTTAGTTTTATTTTATTACTTTTTATCAAATAATTACAATTAATATAAATATGTATACACATAGGACAGAATCACAATATTAAGTGACAATTAATTTTTATTAATTATCATTAAAGTATCGTATTGTCGTCCAAAACAATCGTGTATAGAAAATTTCAGCTCAAATGAACACTTTAACCCTCCAAGCGGTCTGCACGTAAAATCCTGCCATTCTTGAGATGCTTTGAAAATGCACCGCACGAATTTTTTTGCCTTCAAGAAATATTCTCAAAAGCGGTTGAGCCGTATTTTTAAAAATACGGCTCAACCGGTTTTGAGAATCTTACTTAAAGGGGAAAAAAGCATCTCTAGAATGGCAGGATTTTACGTGCAGACCGCTTGGAGGGTTAAAATGTGAGAAAAAAAACCTTTTAAAATTTTGACACGTTGCCAAAATAGTCGCTTAGCCGCCAAAAATGATGCCAACTTGGCTGTATCTGTAATTCTTTGAATAATTCGTTTTATTCTATTAATTTTTATTAATTATAATTAAATTAGCTTATTATCATCCAAAATAATCGTGTTTTTAACATTTTAGCTCAGTTGAACGCTTTAAAATGAATTTTATTAACAATTGAAAATTTGAACAAGATATAGCGAGATGGTGAACTAATATTAGAAATTGAAAAAATTGCTTTTTTACCAATCGGGAAATTTTTGCTTTTAATTTATCAGAAACTAAAATGTTTCTGAGAGAATAGTATAAAGGCATGGAATTGTGTGGTACAAAATAACTTTAATGCAAAATGTAGTGTTTTTTTTTTACTTTAAAAAAAAATTAGAATTTTTTAAATTAAAAAAAAATGTGTACCTAAATTTTTGCTTTTTTGTATGACATTCATTTTTTTTAACACCGTACATATATATTATTGTTTTGGCAATTCATTGCTGTTATAAAACAAAGTAAAATTTAACTTTGTAATTCTCGAATTTCACTATTTGCGCATTTCACAGGGAAAATCGATCTTTTTCCACTCGATAAATTTTTCTCACATTTTACAAATGCAAATCAACCATTTTAATCCGTGCTTATTATTTGAATCATTGAACAAAACAGCAAAATAACTCACGATGATTATTATTTTAAGAATGGAATTCATCATTACGAAATTTTTAAATAAATATTTGGAGAAAAGCATAATAATTTAAGTCTTGTTTGAGAAAATACTGAATATATTATACCAAAATCGAACTTGTGTTAACTTTCTTTTTCATTGAGCCGACGGTATAAGTACTTTAATACGTTAATAACTAAATTATACTTATGGCAATTTTACTCTTTATTATAAGTAAATTCTCACGAAATTTGCATCTTTCATTGAAAAAAGAACTATTCGTAAAAGATTAGAACGATAATTCGAAGAAGCTTTCTTCTTCGAATTCAACGTCATGGAAACTTTTCAATTTCATCCAGTTTTCGCAATGATTGTTTACGAATTCCTTTCCTTCACTTTACTACATGAGGTTTTTCTGTGTTATTTATTTATTTACTATTTTGGGGATTAGCGCACCAAAGCGTGACAGTTTTGATAGTGCGAATGGCGGGACGAAGTATTGAAGAACGTTGTGATCAGCCTTGTGTCTGTGACATTGTCGTGAACATTACACAACGTAGGTGTGATTTATTACAACAAGGGCGCAAAATAGATATGCCATTATTCATGTCAATTTCCGCTTTCCGTCGTCTCGAATAACATGACGTCTGAAACAATTTGGTGGCAATTAAAGTAATTCAATTTCTACTCTCAAGTCCATTCATGACAAGTGTGAAATGATATTAAAATTCTGCTTAATACTTTCTATTTTTATAATATGAAAATGTTTCATCCATAAGATACACTACATTTTTTTTGTTGCGTTTTCCTCAGTTAAATTAAATACCTTCACTTAATTTATTTTGTTCTAGCAATATAGCGAATTGGTCGTCATTTAATTCCATTGTGAAAAGAAACGATAATCGTCTGCAAATGAATCATCATTGCAATGATTCAAATACCTGGAATGAATAAGCGATTAAATATAAATATATTCTTGCTGTATTCTAAATATTAAATTCGTATGTAATTAATTGGTTCTTTTTTTTCTTTGAATAGATTCACTAAAAGTTTTCACCAAAAATGTTTTAGATTGGAAATGAAATCTATTAGATATTATTAATAAATTGCATTTCGAATTTTTAATGTGAAGAAAAAAGAAAACGCTAAACTAAAATAATTAATGTTGCTCACAATGCAAACGTGAAGCTTTTATTTTTTTGTGCTATTTGATACAAAAAATATCTGATCGGGTATTCAAATAATTTTGTTAAATCAAATGTTTTGATTCACCGTTTTATACTCATCGCATATTTTATCCTTTTAATTGTGTAGGATATGTGAAATATTTTATCAGTGGCAAGAAATGAGTTTCTGTTAGTCACACTGTTCAAACGTTATTAAGCAATGCCGATAGTTATGTGGAAATCTAGAAATAAATTCAAGGTGAACCAATGTTCAACACAAGAAGAATAGAATTCAAGATTATGTTAGGAAATGTAAATATTAACTTTTCGGCTCTGACTAGACGCCGTGGCGTTCTATTTGTTTTAAGTATTTTTCCGGAAAGTATATTTTTAAATAAGAGGGAATTCATTGATTTTTTCCTATAGAGGGTGAAACTCTTTCTACTAAAATACGATTCACAACATAAGATCAGATTTCAACTGTATCAGATTCTGTTAAAATACAATGAATTAAAGGCGATTTTTCACGAACCCTGTTATGCAGTTTGCATCAACGAAAAGTTTTTTTAGATTTCTTAAATTCTTTCCTGTGTTTCTATAAAATAACAACAGAAATATCTTTATTCCCTCATAACATACTAAGGCTTGTTTCGAATATTTCGCAGGTTTTTTTTGTTTTGTTTCTTATAGGTTAGAACAATTTTCTTTGCTAGTAAAAATTTATTTAATTCTACTTGTTGCAAAGATGTTTGATCTTTGTTTTTATAACACTAAAAAAGTAATGAGTTTTGAAAAAGAAAATGGATTATTATAAGACTGATTATGGTGATAAATTTTATTGAACAAAAATGTTATTCTAACTTGTGAATATTTTAGTTAAAAGTAACTACTTTCAAAATCAAAACTTTTTGGAATAAGAAATATTTTTAATATGGTGGGGGAAATATATATATATATATAGAGAGAGAGAGAGGTAGTTTATATATCAGTAATTATTCATCCAATTTATGAACTGTTAGAAGAGATTGGAATATTATCTATATTATTAATGCGGAAATACAAAAGTGTAAGAAAAATTACAAAAAAGAAAATTAAAAAATGCTCAAATTTTAAATATTTAACTACTTATCAAATTCAAAGTTTTTAATGCAGTAAACGCGATCTTAAAGATTCGAAAAATAATTGCGTGTTCGTTTGATATTCTGCATAATATGTTTAACGTAATCGCTCACATATCAAGATACAACGCCTGATAATTTCGCATTCTAATTTTAGATCATTTCCTACAGAGCACCAGCACTTAAAGCAGAACGGTTTATTTCCGCGCTCTCAAAAAACGCACTTTCGATGACGGAATTGTTTGTTTGGTTTTTGGTGCAAGTGCGTTTCTCACAACCAACGCACATCTCAAGAGTAAGCTGAAGGAGAGACGAATAATTCTTGAAAGGTTTCGCGAAATCGCTTGCACAACGCGAGAAGGGAATCGGTACGCGGTTTCGCAGACTGATGGGGAAGCGTTACTGGTTCACGTGATGGAATGACATCATCCGCTGCTATTTTGGTATCGTGTAGGCTCAGTGCTTTTTCGAATATGTGTTTCGATTTTTTTCGAACTTTCAAGGTTTCCCACCGCTTATGGTTATGAATTCAGCTTTCAGATCCCCCACTTTTTTTTTGCCCAATGAATTTTACTTGCCCATGTGTGAAAGTTATTGTAGTTCGTGCGCGTTCTAAATAAATGTAGTCCAGAAATTTTATAAAAAAAATTCATGAAAACGATAAGAAATTTTATACCTAATCTTTGTCTAATTATTCTCTATCTGAGCTTATTAATCTGTCTCTTATAAAAAAAAAAATCGAAATTACATTGATTTTTTTTAAACATCTTTTTTTAGAGCATTTTTAAATATGAATTTCGAATTTTGACAATTTTTATGAACGTATTTAAAATGTTCATTTTGGAATGTTTTGAAAATATAGTCGGACCTCTATTTAAGGAAGTAATTAAATCTCGGAAAAAAGTTTGTTATGAGACATTCATTTTCAATATACTTTATGTCTTTAGTTCCAGGAAAAAGTTCGTAAAATAGAGAGATTCGCAAGATAGAGGTTCGTATAAAATGAAGGTCCGACTGTTTTTAAGGATTTTTTTTTAAAAATAATTTCTCATTTATAATGTAGTAGTTAAAATTCTGTATGTGTTTATTAAGTTTTAATTTTTTATTTTAATTTTTTTAAGGGGATTTTTTTAAAAAAATTTCTGAAAGAGTTATTTTTTTTGTTATATGTTTGTTAAGTTGATTGGTTGATTGATTGAAAGGTTGAAAAAAGGATATAGAGCAACACAGGCTATGATCCCTATTTGTTAAGATTAACTCGAATGCTTAGAAACAAACAAGCAAAAGAAAAGAAAAACAATAAAAACAAAGTATTCAAAAATACGATTCCCAACATATTTTTATTTTTAGTTTTTAAAATTTGTTATTTAAATTCCAGTATCATCTGATCATCTGTTCTTAATCAACGAAATAATTCATTCTGTAATTTTGTTTTTTATCTTAGATTTGTGATCGGTGTGCTATCTTTCGATGACTATATCACTGGATGGCAAGCTATATAATTATATAATTCGATTTTAAAATTCCTTTTTCTGTTGAAGAGAAGTGAAGAAATTATTTCACAGCTTCCTGATGCTAAACTATTTTTGCCGCGAATCCTCGTCTCGCGACTAACATGAAAATAACATTTTTAATTTAATTTAATGTAATGTATGTACTATGCAGTAACTTATGTTTAATTTAATGTATGTATGCAGTAAGGTGACCAACCGTCCTCCTTTTATATGTTCTGCCCTTCCTCGAAAAGTGTCCTCCTTTTCAATATTTTAAAACTGATCTGTTAATCTCTGTATTCAGAGATGAATCAAACTTGTTTCCAAAATGTCGAAGAATGGTCTGAAACAAATATCACAGGAAATAACAGTTTTCAAAGGTATTTTTTGACTTTGTCACATGTAAATTGGGCAGATATAGAAAATTACGTTTAGTTTTTATCGAAAGAAATGCCTGATATTAAAATCGATGACAATTGTCTGTTCAAAGTAGAAAGAAGACTAAATGTTTTTTAAATTCCAATAAATTAGAACAATTGAAAAATCAACACACACACACACATGCTGAGAAATCGGTAAAAGATGGGTGAAATTACTTAAACCGTTTCAAAAATGAACACATTCCATATCAGAATGTAATTATTCTTGTTGAATTTACGTTGTGCTGCCCTGGAGCTAATGCAGCAGTTGAAAGAGTTTTTTTCAGTTGGTAATGATTTTTGTGAAGTGATTAGTGAGAAATCAAAATTGAGTGCCAATATTTTAGCTACAGTGCTTACCATAAAATTCAGTACGAAGGGTATTTCTTCCCTGAACTTTCCGATGTATGGATACGTTGACAAAAAAAAAATCATTCAGGGGAAAAATACTTGTTTAAGATAATAATATTAAAAAGAATGTAAGCGTAATTGCGTATTTTTGTTTGAATTAATAGAACGTTTCATATATTCAAGTTGTCATTTTTTTCCTAAATTTTTCGTCCTCCTTTTCATTTTAAAAAAATGTTCACCTTAGTATGCAGCTATATGGCAACGGATTTTGCCCCACGTGCATTATGTAAAACGTAGAGAGGTGATTTCGCCATTTATCAATAAATACTTAATTGTTCTACTCAATTGGCTTGAGAAAAATTTGTCTAGTTTTTTCTTACCTGAAATGTGTGTGTGTATTACAGCAACTCTCAACATCGCTCTCGGCCCGTGGAAAATTAAGGTAGGCTTGTTTATATTTATTTTTGAAGTTAAACCTAAGAATTGGAATTGACAAGTTTCATTATTTTTATTTTACTTCTATTCGAAAGAAGGAACTCTTTATTTTCGTATAAACTCTTTCTATTTAGAGCTTGATTTCACACATACAATTATAATAATTTGCTACTTTTATAATGTAAATTTCTATATCGTTAATAATGAGAACTAAAAGAAATAAATAATAAAAACACACACACATTTCTTTCTCAATATAAGCAAAATTCGTATATTTAGAAAGTGCAGGTCAACTTCCTTTTTAATGATCATGCACGGACTGGAACGGCATTGTCAAATGGCGAGTTTAACTACTACTTCATTTAGAAGGTTAATGTTTTTTTTCACAATGGTTAATGAAATAAATTTAGGGTAATTATGCTTTGAGTAAGTTTAAGAAATGAGAGGGAGTTTTTAACTGATAGTTCTTGTGTATTACCTAACGAAAATATGTATTGTTACCAAATTTATGTTACCTTATGTATAACCTTATGATTTTATCTCCATTAAAGTGCTATTGGAACAATAAAATGAGAGACAAATTAAAAAAATGTTGCACACATAGTCATGTAAATGAATTATAAATAATATTTTTCAGTCATTTATTTGAGGAATAAATAATGTTTTTCAGTCATTTAAATTATCTATTTTATTATTTTATTATTATCTATCTATTTTATTTATGTAGTTGAGTGTTTCAGTGCAAGACTGTTAAAATAATTTTTTCCCACAGTATGGTAGTTTTTTGTTTTTCAGTGAACAATTTAATTTTAGAATTGCAGTAAGTTTTCTGTATGGAAAAATGCATTTAAGTAGACGAGTAAACAAACGAGCCAACCGGAAAGGATTACCTTTTGCTCCAATGATTTAAATGCATGTTTATTAAGACCCTCACATTAAACGCTTAAAGTATTTAAGTCCTTTAAATAATTCTTATTTCTTATAAATTCTTGTGATTTATTTTTATTTTCACGTTAACGTGAAACAGTGAACACAGACGTGAACACAGGCTTTTTGAAATTGTAAATCCAATCATCGTTTATATTTAAAAAAACATTCATACAACCCATATATGTGTTGCATAATCTGTCTGCTAAAATACTCAATGAATATGAAAAAAAGAAAAAGAAATATGAAACTGCATTATCATATTTTATTTCCTATTGTTCGAAATCGAGTAACATACTTTTGGGAATACCAGTATTGCAGATTTTAATAAGTGTAGTATGCACAGTCATCTCGAAGGCTGTTTAGTATAATGATTCAAGTCTGATTTCACCGAAGATATTAGCAAGGGTTTATACTACTAAGACAGATAATGTACTATGGTTATTTAACAGTTAGTAAAATTTTGATCTTCGCACATTTATGACAACGTTCAAAAAATGGATCTTATTATATGCTTATGAACTTTTTGCTTGTTAAAACTACAAAAAGTCTCATTGAGGAAAAAATTTTGTTTCCTTTAAAGAATTAGAGATATTTTTTTAAAGTTTTTTAAATACTATTTGTAATTGAGACTTTTCTCCACTGTCACTCTTCAGTTATAAATCAGCACATACAACTGAGATCTGCACTTTTTTCGTCGTTCATATGAACTATCCCAATTGCTTTCAATAGCTGTGTGTTCTGGGCCCCCCCCCCCATTAAAAATTGAAAACGCGTTTTTGTCGATATTTGACGTGTTTTTTTAAGCTTTGCTTAATATTTGTTTTAATTTGCTTTGTGAATTCTGTTTTTTAAAAAAGTAACTGAGGTATTTCTGAGAAAACTCCATAAAACATTTTTCTAAGGGTAACTATTTGAATAGTATATTGTTAGAAATTTACAGTATCTAAAGAGAACTATTTTCTTTTTTCAAGTTATTCCAGCTGTTTGTTATTCTATGGAGTATCACATAAGCTTATATATATCAAAGGATAAACAATAATTTAAGACTTTTTTTCTGTATATATGGATGGAAAAAGTGCATCATAAATATTTATTTTTAATTTATTTAAGCGCATATGAAGTGTTGCCTTAATAAATATACTACTTTATATATGATTAGTTTTATGTTTTAATAACTAAAACAATGTTTTTTCCACTTTCGGATTCTCAGATGTAGATGTTATTTGCATTAAGTATTTTTTTTTAACTCTCTACAGTAAAATGTGTTGCATTAAAGATTAAACAAGTTTGTGATGTGAAGTTGTTTAACATAACATTCGGAAGTTTATTTTGTAAATTTTTATTATTTCTAGGCCTTTTAATCTTCTAGGGTAATGGGGTCTATGAACTCGTCTTTCCTATTTATTGTGCCCGCTTGCAGATATTAGAATCAATCTTAAAGAAAAAAGGCTAATCAAAAGCAGTTATAGATTCAGTTTTTACTCTGGCTTTCATTTGAATCACTCAATAAAGAGAGTATCCATTTACTGTTTGATAAACTATTAAAAGCCACTCATTGTTTATGTATAACCCTATTTGTTACAGCATCATAGAAAGCTGTAAAACGAAACGCCAAACACAATACCGAATTAATTAAAAACATATTTTCGCCGCTTTTTCCAAGTACAATACCGAAAAGTTAAAGACCTCCTTTTAATTGGGGTTAACTCTCCTTCAGTAAGTGTTCCGAAGACACTCCTGAAAGCTGTGAATCCAGGCATGCAAGCAAAGAGCCCCGGCATCAACAATATCTCTCGCCAGTGAAAACGAAACAAAACAATAACCCCCACGAGATGAGCAAGAGAATGGAGCAGAAATCCACCTCTCCTGATGATTCAAGACAGCAGGGACGTGCAGAACTTGCTGATCAACCTCGAGGCAAGGTTTCGCATTGTTTCTGTGCTTCGGCAATTACTGCATACGATTGTGGACATGTTATCTCTGCCCATGATTAGCATACAAGAGTGTCTATTCCGTGGATGAAGTATTGTACCGATCGTTGAATATTTATGGTCATTGTGGTCCGCTGGGTTGTTTTTACACGCGCATACACAACGACCGAGTCACGCACCGACTCGCTTGGTCGAAAAGTCACGAAAAACACGAATTTTCGATACTGTTTTTTTTTGGAGAATAAAATTCACCCTTTTCTCGATTTATTATTATTATTTTTTTTATTATTCTTTGGCTAGTGAAGCTTTTGTATTTTCGATGTTAAGTTAGAACTTGAGTGGAAAGTTTTTCTCAGGTTGTTTTGTGGAAGTATTTTGAAAGATAGTGCGCTAACTGATCGTAAGGAAACATTCAGGTTCATCAAAGTTTTAACAAAATTATAATTCAGTTAAAAAAAATTTCCATTTAAAATAAAAGAACAAACTTTAATAACTAATTAAGGATTACCAAGTGTTTACTTGGTTCAAGCCACTTGCTTCAACTAATTGCATCACATTTAAAAAGAATACTAATCTAATACTCAAGGATCGCGAGCTCAAGGTTGCGGGTTCAATCCCGGCTGGAGTTGATCGATTTTCTGGATGGCACGCATGTCATATGATTATGTGGGATGTAAAAGATCCCTTGATTACCAATTTGGCTTTGGTACTCTCGGCAAAATTGAATCATGGCAATATTTTGTATTCGACGAGAGCATGATTTGACATTAACTCAAGCGTCCAAATTCGGTAGCAAGAGCCGTCACTATATGGTGCCACTATGAAACGTCTCTCACATTTGGGGACTTTGCCGTGTCTGTTAAGACTTAGTTGCCAATATGCAGCTCATTAGAGAAAAAATACTTGAAGTTAAAGAGAGGGTTACAGTAATTTTCATTGGCTTGAATTAACATCGCCAAGGCATGCAGTGAATTTGATTTTTAACAGATCGTAGCTATACATACAAAATGTGCACAGAGCTTTCTTACTTCAAAAATTGCTATAAATCGAATTTATTTTAATCCTTAAGATTTATACTGAAGGAAATAATCACGTTTGTATTTGTAGAAATTCATTTAGTATAGAATTATTGAGCTAGGTGTTTTAAAATACCTCTTAATATTACGATGTTGTGTGAAATCCAACTGGTAGTATTCCAGAAAAGACAAACTATAAGTGTGATAACGATACATTGGTATTTTTCATAGTTATTTATAGGTATACCAAAATACTTTAAAATGGGCATTAATGGGCGCACATAGGCAGTAATAGACCTTGTGTTATTTTGTAGTGATACGTGAATAGCGTAAATGAGCGTAATTATTTTTCATGGGCATTAATGGATATACATAGACAATATTAGATATACATAAACGCTTTTCGTATGCATTCTTTCTATGATAAGTATTTTCATATGCATAAATATGAATACATGAGCATTTTTCATGGGCATTCTTACGTGTATTTAGATACCAACCACAGGCTTAAATAAGTATCCATAAGCACATTTCTGAGGTATAGATAGATACCTGTCATAGGAGAAACAATTCATTAGTGCCGCAAAAAATAATGGAGGATACTACGAAATAACAATAAGGAGTTGGATAACAGCTCTTATGGGGCATTTGATTGGAACTGCGTATCTGCGAGTCCACCTTAAAAACCGAGTTAAAGAAGAAATGAATTGATTAAAATTGAAACGAAGTCGGAATATGATATTAATATTGTGTGGGTTATTTTTCTATTGAAAAAGTGTTCCGATTTTAAACCTGGTCTTTAACATCAGGTGAAAAGAGCCTTAATGATTTGCTTGAAAATGATCTCTATGAGCTTAACTTGCATATTTTATTTACCTGTAAGAAATATACGATATCTATCTTGAATTTTCTTGAAAAAGAATATACTTTTATCTATATGTAGTAAAAGTTTATAAATTTATCTCACTTATGCTTAAATAAATAAATATATGAAGTAAAAATTTTGGTAATTTTCCTTACTAATGTTCAATGACAGCAGTCCCTTAATTAGAGGTGCTTAATAGCTATTATTTTGTTAAGATAGTTAATTTTTTTAAAATAAAAATATCAGTTTTTCAAAGAGGTTCGCAATTACGACCGTTTATCTATTTTACAAATTTTTTTCCTATTAGAATTTTTTGTATTTTTTAATTTTGGAAGATGATATAAAGCTGATTACATTTCTTCTACCTTTTGAATTTATTGTTGCCCTTGACCTGGTTTGAAAATGGTTCTTTTTAAATGATATGCGTGTTTCTAATTATTTAAGCGACCATTTAATTTTCAGTCTGCTGAAAAAACGTAATTAGGACGACTTTTTTTTTATTTACTACGGCTCTTTAAATGAAAAGATCTAATTTTTTTAAAATTCAAACAATTGTAAATAATAGTAATTAATAACAATTGCGAGATATGTAGAACAAGGATCTCTTTATATGTTTTTGAAAGGTAATTCGAAGGTATCCTCTTAGTTTGTATTTTATAATTACTGAAAAATATTTTTCTTGTTGGTATTTTACAATTGCTGTGTTTTTAATGTTTGTAATACATGCCTTGGTGTTTGCTTTTCTTTTGAGAAATCAGCCCATGAAAAACCATTTCAAAGAGTGTCCTCAAAATAAATTCCGCATTTAAACTATTTTCCATACAATGGTTATTATGCTATCGTTAAATGTTTTGTGTTTCTTTTCAAAAGACAAAGCGTTGAGCTAATGAGCCAAACAACATTAAAGCATTTTTTTAAACTGTTAAGTACGATATATACGTTTACATAAAGAATAGATAAAGATGCTTGAAATAACATTGGTGTAATAGTATTAAATAATACTAGTTAAATAACAGCTCTGGAAATAATATATACTAATAAAAAATCTCATTTTAATTCTTATAACCGGATCAAATCTTCAAGTTCAGCACATTACTATTATGGTGAAATATTGTGCGTTTGAATCTCTTATCTAAATAAATTTATTCCACCCTATATTTTATTTCAGTTTTTTTGTGCGCTTTCTTAGTAGAAAAATGAATTTTTGATTATAGAACATTCTACAAGGTATAAAAAGGTTTATTCAAGGTCCTCCCACTCTTAGCAACCACAAAAAAAGATTAAAAAAGAAAGAAAAGAGAAGCATTTCCGCAGTTCCCGCCATCGGAATGGAATTTCACAACAAAAGCCGCGAGAACACTTCAGACAGTATTGAACTCTTCCCTTAAACTTTCGCATAAAAGATGACCCGAGGAGATAGATCAGTTTTTGTCCTTTTTTGCCTTCCCTTTTGTGTTCCTGTTGTAGGGCTCGGGGCGATTCTCACGTCTTTTCGCGAGTTCGAACCAGGGCAAGCGGCCGGCCACCAGAGGTTAATCCGCTTCAGAATTTCCGACCGCCCGAATGGCAACAACCGGTCAGCCTAGCGCACAACATGGCGAAAGTAAATCGTGTATTCTTCATTCTTTTCTTTTTCTTGTTTTTCTTTTTTTTCCCTTTTTTCTTTTCTCGACTGTACGGTAGATGCGAGAAGTTCCCGTTTTACTACATCATGACTCATAGAAAGGTATTTTAAGAATCACAGGGAGATGTTTACTCTAGTCTCTTTTTATTATTATTCTCTACGATTTTTTTTAAAGAAAAGCACAAATTCAATCAATGCATATATTGTCATTGTTAACTCTGTGAAAAATGTGTAGTATGTATCCTATATATTGATGAACGAAATATATGCTTAAGGTTTTGAAATTTTTTTTCTTTTTAATCAAACATTCTTTTGATTTGATCGACTGTCGGGAACAAAAAACAGTAAAAAATAAGTTATTGAATAAATAATTATCATTAATTAATAAAATAAATTATTATTAAAAATATTTAATTAAATTAGTAGAAAGAAGCATTATTGTTATCCTTCTTTGGAATTGTTTTATGTACTATGTGTATAGGATTATAAACACACACACATACACGGGGACTAGGGGTTGTAGGGTTCTGGACTCCTAGACTCTCCTCCTTGTGTGCGCTCTTGGTTGTAATAAAATATTAGCAAAATTAATATTTCGGTGTAGCCGGCTGGGTGGCATAGTTGGTTTGTCCCTGGCTTTCTGCACCCAAGATTGCGGTTCGACCCCGGCCCAAGTTGGTGGATTTTCATGATGCAAAAAATTGACAGCGGCTATGTCGTATGATTATACGGCATGTAAAAGATCCCTAGAGTGTCTGTTTGGCTTGGGTGCTCTCGGCAAAATTAAATCCTAGTACAGTTTCACATCGTCCGAGCTCAGGTTCCTTTCTCTAGGGAGGAAACTGGGCGTCAAAATTACTTGCGGCAATTGATATCGCCTATACAGGGCCACACTGAAAAGTGATATCTGCTCCTGGGAAATTTACTAGGTCTGCAAAGATAGAAATACCAATCCGCAACCTCATTAGAGGAAAAAAGAATATTTCGATGCATTTGATTGAGTGTTTATTAATGTCGCTCTATAAAGCTACATGAGGGCTATTAGCGACAAATCTCGCAATTTTGAACCACGAGCACGTAACGTGAACAACCTTTGAGCTGGCACCCCATTTCCAAACTACCACGCAACGGCTTTGAGCCTAGAAAAATTTAATGTGCTTCAGCCTCGCTACACTGTAACACAAGAGCTCGAATTCATGATATGCGGGCTACGAGTTCGTGACCATAACCACGAAGCTACTGCAGCCACTCAGGGTTTTGTTATCAATCTGTAAAATTATGTGAAATATCGAATATTAGATAAATATCAAAACAAACGTAAGTAATTACTTGAAGAATATTTGAAACAGAATTTGTTCCTAAAATAAAATTTAAGTAACGTTTTATCAGTATAGAACCAGGATATATAATAAGAAACGTTCTTTTAGTATTATAAATACCTGTCTCGACTGTGAAAATTACTATTTCTCCCAAAAAGTTGATTGTTTGCTTAATTTCATTTCTGAAAGATATGCACTATTGTCTGTATTCAATCAATTTATCAATTACCATAGAAATCACATGTGTTTCTCATAATAATTAGCTATTCATTTTAGGGTAAGGTATTCATTTAACGAGAAATAACTGAATTAAAATATTAATAGATTTTAGTTGATTTAAATAATTTTCCGTCGTTTTTATATTAATTTTAAAATGATTGAACAAGAGTTAATGTTTTTCGATTTAAAATTAAGTGAGGATTATTTTATGAAAATTATTATGTTTCATAGTATGAATTAAGTATAGTTTATTAAAAAATATATATTATATTAATAAAAGTATATAGGATGTACTCTGGGAAATCAAAAGCATACATTTCGTAATTTCTTTATCGAGCGTTTTTGAAACAAACCAAGAAGGCTCGCTTTTGTGTTTTGAAAATTGATTCACTCAATTTGTCTTTTTAAGTTTTTTGTTCAGTTTTCACACTCTTTAAAATTTTCTTAATTTTTTTAAACCTGATATTATGTGATTTTTTTTATGATTAATTTATATGATTTAATATCCCATGTTAAGAACATTTTTGTGTTGTTTCAGTAAATTAAATCATATTTTTAGTTTGTGTGATGATGAAGTAAAATTTTGTACTTTTTTTATGTATGTGTATATATGTGTTATAGTATGAATAAGTTTTAAAAGATTTGCGAAGGAGGGCGTTACTAGTAGTATTAAATTGCATCAATCAATAACCTAGCCGCCTTCATGTTAAAGCGTCATCATGTTGCTTTAATTTTTAGCAAGTGTTTTATTTTGTCGAAGTGTAAACAACATAATTGTTTCGAACTCCAAATATGTCGACTTTTGTGCCTACGAAACGCAATTTGCGGAAGTTTTTTGAGTTATTTTTTTTCCATTTAAAGAAAAAAGCAGCTGAAGGTCATCAATAGGTTAATGGGGAGCAACCTGCGTAATTTCAACTTGCGAATACTGGTTCAGACGGTTCAAAAATGAGGATTTTTTTGACACGTAGGAAAAGAAACGTGAAGGAAGGTTGGAAACGTTTGAGGATACAAAATTACGGGCATTATTGAATGAAAACTTGTGTCAAATGCAAGAAGAATAAGCAAAATCTTTGGGAGTGACTCAACAAGCAATGTCATAACGCCTCAAAGCTATGAGAATGGGAAATTGGGTGTTATATGAATAAAAGCCAAGATACGTGGAAAGGAAATTTTTCACTTGCGAACATATGCTCCAAAGGCGAAAACGTCAAAAGTTTATGCGTGGAACTTAAATGGTAATGAAAGAAGTCATTACAGCAAAGCAAAGCGTAAGAAATAGTGGAGTAAGTCCGGTCACGTATGAAAATCAACGATGAAGCCAAATATTTATGAATTAAAGCTCATACTTTGTATTTGAGGGAATCAGCAGGATATGGCGCATCATGAGTTGCGAAAAAATGGAATGAACCAACACGGAGATCACTAACAATAATTGATGCGTTTGAGCTGAGCGTTAAAAGAGAAACGACTAGTTGAACATAAGTAGACACACAACAAAGTGATATTGCAGCCCGATCACATATTTGACTTTACCAATCAAAAACTATGGGAAAACTCTAAATGAATATCCATTCCCACCCACCTTATTCTCCAGTCATGGCACCTTTAAACTATTTCCTATTTCTATCAATGATTCATGGCCTCTCTAAATAACATTACCTTTCGTACGAGGAATGCCAAAAATAGGTCGATTCCTGGATTGCCTCTGAAGACAAGTCTTTCTTTCGACACGGAATTCGTATGGTGTCAGAAAAGTACTAGCTAGCCATGGTCAATACTTAGAGTAATCAGTTTTATTATTTGTGCATAATTAAGCCCCTATTTTCTCAACCCCCCTCCTATATACTTGTACACCTCCAATATGTTTCAAAATTTTAAGTTGACTGATTTTTTTTTACCGTTGAAGTTGATGCCTCCCCATCTTATCTGAAACTATTCTATGTTGCGTATGTTTTTCAGAACGAATATCATATTCGAAAAAGTAGGTTTTAAACTATTTCTCAGAAAATGCTTCCTTAGTCATAAGCAAAATTGTTATGTTGACTGTAGAGACACATGGAGCCATTATATGGAATGTTTTTTTTTATCATCTACGACTAAGTAGATAAACATTACGTAAGCTACCTGTTATCTAAGCATTTCTAGAGATATATTCATTTTCTGTGATTCATAAAAGGTTCTTATGCATACCGTGGAGCGCACTCATAATTACAAAGCAAGGATACTGTGACGTGTGTGTTTGCATCAGAACTTACATACAGCTGCCTTTGAGAAGTTCGTCAGCAATGCACCTGCTCGAACATTAATCTGTTCCTACAGGGGGTGGTCTCCTTTAAAAAATGTTGAAAAGTGAAGCCATTTAAAAGCTCTAAGGAGATTACGCTAAGGAAAGAAAAAAAAATGAGCAGCCTATCTCATCGGCGAAATGAAAAGGTCTTGTTAAGATTTAGGAATGGTATTTTTTTTTGTTAAAACGTGTTTTATTATGCGTGTATGACCTTTCAAAGAAACCTTTCAGTGTATTCCTATTTATTATGCATGCATTCAAGATAGAACTTTGCTGCTTTTTTTTTTTAACAAAGCCATTACTGTTTTGTTTTTATTACAAGTAAGATTATTGCAGGTTTCCTATTTAATATGAAAGTTTGTTGATTTCGTTTTTCAGGGTTTGCAGCATTCTCACTGTGTTATAGCAATCAATAAAAATAAAGCCGGATTTTAAAAGTATTGTAAAAACGTTGATACAAATAAATAAGTATTATATAATAATGCTATTAATTCTAAAAATGTGCAAACTTATGCCTTTATTTTTATGTCAGATTAATATTGTTCCCTAATTTGTTTGGTAAAGAAATTGTACATCGAAAATTTAATTTCTGTATTGCTCCAATTATTTGCATTTATATTTAACACATTATATACATGCATATATTTCAATTATCTGCATATATCTCACTTATATATTTAACATATGAATATTTCAAATATCCACATATTGCTCTTATATATGTTTAACATTCGGTTGGACTTGTTTTGGTTTCAAAAATACTGTATTTTACAGTTCTTAAGACGGATCCTAAATTTCTGGAACGATTTAAGTCTAGTACTTTTGAACCATAAAATGCACATAAATTTAAATCAACATTTCAGTGCAAAAAAAAAAGTGTTTTGTTGTTCGAAAAACATATATTTTACGGAATTAGGGATACACACAACGAAAAAAATAGTAATAACCTTGTGTTTCTTGACTTATTCAATTCTCTGCTTTCTGGGCAGTTTTTAAGCTATAATATAAAACCTAAACTTGACCTTATTTGTTTTAAGCATTTGACAACATTCTGTGTCATATTCTTAAAAGGAACAACAAAAGGCAAATCTACTATTTGTTATAAATTTAGATTTTTTTCGTTTTAAACTATTAAAACAAATTCATATTCTTGCGTAAGTACATGTAATACCCACTGTATTTACAGTTATGTGATTTTATGACTCAGATATGTGATTAAAACCTCAAAACTTTATGTATTTGGAACTGGTGCTTCACACATACAAGCTGCGTGCCAATCTGTGTTACATGAAGAACCTCAAGAGGAACTACATAAGAAAATATAGGGAGTTGGTGAATTTCTGAAAGAGGGGATGGTTACCTTCTAACATAAAAATGACCGATTTTATGGGAACAACGATAACTGTGTGTATACTTGCATATTCATGTGTTATTTAAAACATTAATGAACTTGAGACTAATTCCTAAAATATTTTCAAAGTCTTGGGTACCATTTCAAATGCAGGGCTTGTGTTAGTATGCTGTAAATTGCTTTTCAAGAATTATAAAAATGATTGAATTTCTTAGGCTAAAATTTCGTTACAGTCTATTTAAGGATGCTCAGCTTTATTGTTGGTTTCATACAAATTCTAATTAAATATTTAAAATGAAAAGTTTTTCCACATCTGTCTTGATGTTTAATGGAGAATGGTTATAGAAGGGAAACAAGTTTGACGACACGATGACACAAACTTCTCTTTCATATATAATTCTTCTTTAGTTTCAAAGCTTGTGTAAATCGTTAGGATGTGAAATTTGAAAACAATCGGAAATAATTATGTAAAACAGGCCAGCGTAAGTCGAGCATATCAAACTTAAAGATGAGCACGAGCTGGATAAACAAGATTTGAATTTTTGTTCGTCTGGAACTAAACCTTTTAATTTTTGATGAAACAGGTTTATTCAGAAAGAACAGTGCCACAGAACAAGATCAGCAATACCATTAACGTTTTCTATTACACATATCCTCTGTCATTCATTGTCTTTCTTTTTAAGGAATAAATCTATTATGCAATGATACTCATGTGATTGTTTTTAACCACTTTAAGATATAATATTTCCCTTCATTATATTGCAAATAATTGCTCATATCATCAGGTTCTTTCTTGCAAGCATTTGAAATGTAGGGCCAATTACACTAGTACCTTCAAACCTGAATCATTCATCGACAATTGTTGAGATTCGTTATTAATTTATGGAATTATTGAATAAAAATTAGCCTCGAAAATTATTATGTATTTCTATATGGATTAGGTTTAGAAATATTCGAAGAGTTTGACACACTTAGACATAAATTTTCAGAGTTTTGTTTGAAACACCTTGAGATAAAAATTCATGTACAAAATAAATTGTAAAAAATTTATTTTCAGACGTTATTATTAATAGCGAAGACAACTTGGATTTTAGCCAGACGTATTCGCAGATCGATTTTTCAAATCGGCGCGAACACTTTATAATACATCACCTTGTATGATACGTATTATGATCAATCTTCTTCAACAACTGTGTTAGGAACTTGACTTACATATACTGACTATAACATTTTTAATTAACCATTTTTTCTCATTTCCGTAAGAACATGCCTTGAAGCCGAATATGTTAACAACACCGATTTTAATCGATTAACAGACGGTCAAGGGCATTTGCACGTGGTCACTTATTTTTCTTTGTGTATAACCCTGAAGATTTCCTAGAATAACTGAAATGCCGAAAGAAAGGTTTAGTTGCATAATAAACCTCTATATGTTTATTTCTGCGGTCGTTATTCGATTTTTTCCCTCTTCGCATAATTATAGGATTTTTTAGGAAAAACTTTTGAAGTTATAAACACGGAAGAAGAGGATTAAAAATGTTGAACGTGAAAATATAGAAAAAATTGATAGATTGAATAACTCTTATTTATGATCTTTACGATGTTGAGGGATTAATGAAGAATAATTGTTTATATAAAATTTCAGAAATGATTTTGTCTTAACTTATAGTTTCTTCGCCTTGGTTTTTGTAAAATTTATTCAGCTTTTTAAAAATTTGGATTGACATCACAACGATTTTAAATGATTGAATTTTAAGCATTTTAACTTTTAAAAACATTCCATGTATAATTATTTAAATTAGTTTCCATGACTTCTACTGAAATGAAAAAAGGGAAAATATTTAACTCTCCCTCCAGATACTTTAGTCGAAATTAGATAAAAAAAAAATTGCAGTGGGCGAAATCATTTCTATTATAGTGTTGCCCTGCGCATGCTTTATATTGTTAGGTAATTCTTTAATAATGGTGTGGAAATAAAATAAAAAAGCAGATTCATTAAAAATTTTTTGAAAAATGCTGTTTGTATGAAAATGGGCTTAATGATAGAAGACAGTACTACTGTAACAGAGCGGAATTTTTTTTGAAAATTACTCTAACAATAGAGAAATTTAACAATCTTGAGAAACTGGATTTATTTTCATTTTTTTTTTTCTTATATAACTATTCTTAAGCACTGGCATAGTAACTGAAAATATATCTGAAGATTACACGAAAAAGCGTAGATAATTATCGTATCAGAAAATTTAAATTTTAATCAACGGCAAAATATTATAAATATTGAGAGAAAGCAAGGGGATAAAATATATTTTCTTTATTTTTCCCTCGCTTCTCGATTCGACCATTGCAGCCTGGAGGTCATGGCCACAGACGTGTGACCGGTGTGTCATGAATTCGAGTTTAGTAAAATCTACCGCTGAAGACCCGCCGTGTAGAGAGACTGATGCACATTAAATCTGTCGAGACTCAAAGTCTTCCCTTTGATGTAGTTTTGGAAGTTCGGAGAGGGGGGAAGGGGCTGCCAGCTTAGGTGTCTTCCTCATCACTTGAGCATGGTTCAAAATTACGATGTCCGTCTCTAATAGCCTTCGTGTTGTTTATACATACATACTCATACATACATACCTTTCCCGCTTCGGTTATATAAGGGAAACCTTTAACGATAATATGATTTGAAGAAAATTGGCGTCTTCAACACGACTTAATCGAAACCAGCTCCAAAATACACGAATTTCATTAATTTAGCTAGAATAAGAAGATATAATAGTGTTCTTTCGGATTATCGTAAATCTTCGAAACTCCTTTCCATAAGATAGATATTCTTGAAAGTTCATCAAACCACTACTGTTGATGGAAAAATCGAAAATCTACATCATGAAATCTTAGAACCATCTCTCCTTGCTTCATTGAAGCAAAGTTCTTTTGAATGGTTACTGAGAGTTTGAGTTTTCTTGTCGATCAGCGATCGATATACAGGGATCACTGATTCCGGTCAACCAGCGTGGACTTGCGGAAACCCTAAACGATGTTACCTGCTTTCTTCAAACGTACCTCGAAAACAAGTCTGGAAACTGTTAAATAAATGAACCGTATTATATTCATTGGAGCGGCTTAGAATAAGGGCAACGGCGGACGCGAACTAACTGCGTTTAATTGTTTTTCGTTCATTATGTGTATCCGAAATGACAGGGTATGAGTTTTAAAACTAATTCATCATAAGTGGTTCAGTTCATTTACTTGATTCGCAGTTTTTAATCTAAAGTTCACATTGCTGTGTGTGAAACCGAAGTCTCTACTTTCTTTGAAGAAGTTATTCTTTGATATATTGACCTGATTAGTTTGCGTGTTTTGAATGGATGAGTGAGTTTTGAAAAAAATTTTAAA
>BMAV01018190.1:0-46733 GCA_019973955.1 Trichonephila inaurata madagascariensis
CCCCCGAAAAATCCTTAATAGGAAAAGTTTCACCAGTAATAATTTGTTGAAGGTTTCCCCCTACATCGTTTCTGGTATTTCTAACAAAAATAATGACCCCATCCCTCTACTGATAATAACAGTAATTCGGAAGGACAAAGTCCTCCTCAAGTTACCCCCGTTACGGAAAATGATAATAGTAATAGTTCCTCTGATGTACAAGATATAATAGCTCTTTTTAAAATCATATCTAATATTTTTAAACAATTCCCTAAGTTAAAACAAATACCCCCTTCTCTTAAGAAAACTAAAGACATTAAAGACCAAGCACTAATGCTAATGGAATCCGTGCTTGACTAAGATACCTATTTTATTTAATTTCTAATTTTAAATTTAATTGAAATGTCTCTTTTTAACTCAATAGCTTAATTTTTCTTCCTTTACCGATCAGGCAATTTTCATCTCTAAGTCCAAAAGCTCACTAGCCCAGTGTTTCTCAAACTGTGGGGCGCGCCCTCCTGGGGGGGCGCGATACTCTTACGAGGGGGGCGCGAGCATATCGAAAATAAAAGATTTAAAAAATAATTAATTTACTGGAATGAATTAAAACAAAATACTTTCGACATAGTAAAAAATGTACTTTTACTCTGATATAATTTATATGCGATATAAGTCATCTCAAAAATAAAAACTTCTTCAATACCTAATTAGCTATCTTTGATCCAATAAACCAAATAAAAAACCTTCATTTTATTTGCTGTAATCTCATGATAAGTGATTTTTACTACTCTTTCAGAGGAAAAACGAATCCCAGACCCAGAATAGAAAAAATTTAGGAACATAAAAATTCATCACTGTACTTATTTTTTGAAATACTGCACATTATAGCTGTAATCTGTTTTGCTGATAATCTGTTTGACTTCTAAGTTATTGGTACAGTTAGTTATGACCCTCTTATATGTGTCTGTTTCTCATTTAGGGAAGTTGTAAGTAATGTATTTATTTCTGTGTTGAGCTTTTTCCATGCAAAAGAGTTTTATAATATTTGGAAAATCTCGGAGACACTTTGGAGGATTACTTGGCCAAGACTTGTAACCCGGAATGTGGTCGCCGGAACACCTGAATCACAGAATCGTTAATTCAGGCAAAACTGTTTATTTGTTACCAACGAAAAAAATTGAAAAGTTCTGGAAAGTAGGTAAGTTTACTTTCTCTTAATTAAATTATTCACTGGAATCACGATTTGTATCGTGTACAATAAAATAGTAATTATATATATATATATATATATATATATATATATATATATATATATATATATATATATATATATATATATATATATATATATATATATATATATATAAGGATTGGTGTGACTCAATAATCGTATCGAGTGCGCGCCTGCTCCCGGGTTAAAACATGTTGAAGTCTTTTCGCTTTAAATATTAAAAATAATACAATTATTCTTCATTGAATTTTATATTATTGTTCATTATTTATAACATCAATTATAAATGCTAATTCTGTGAGGCTTAAAATTACAATTCGCTTAAAACTAATTATAATTGGAGCAATCATTTTAAAAAAATCATTTTACATTTTTGTAAACATTGACACGCACTTGGCTTTACTCTCCTTACAATTCAGCTATTATATCAATAATGTTTTATTTTCTTATAGATGAACTCTTGCAAAAGTGGGCACTTCAGCCAGGTATACTTTTAATGTATCAGTTCTTTTAGAGTATTTTATAACTAATTAATTAATACTAAATTAAGAACAAGTTTTTAATAAGTATTAACGACTTCCATGGGCTTGTCTTGGAAAGTAAAGTTATTATAAGGAATGCTTATGATTAGAAATTGACCCTCTGAGTTCTTTTCTATATTTAGCTGATATCTATATTTTGTTTTCCTAAGCAGCCACCGCATTTTGCAATATGTTCAATTTAAAATTAGAGAAAGGAAAATAACATAATAATTATCCTATTACTTAATTTTTTTGCTTAAAAAGTAACGTATACAAAATTTAATACTTATTTATTTGCATGGTTTTATAATTAAGATCGCGTATTGTAGCTTTGGCGTCAAAGTGCATTATTATTGCATTCACTACATTATTAATGAAGAAGGGGCGCGATAAAATTGGATTGAAAGGGGCGCCAGCATTGAAAGTTTGAGAAGCACTGCACTAGCCAATAGGAAACACCCCAGTTCTAACCGCTGAAGCCTGCTTGCTCGCCATTCGTTCCTTGCTGTAGTGGCCACACCTTCTCAACCCCCCAAACTAAGTACTCATCACAATGCCCATTCAGTTCCAGATATGGGGTGGAGGAGTTTGCCTAGACTCCAGTCCCCAATGTGATGTCGAAGATGTCGAAGATTGACGAAAAAAAACGCATACTCGAAAAGGTTTAGCTGGTGACTCTTGTCCGAAGTATTGTTAATGTTCTACTCGGTTGCGCGCCAAAGGGCCACCATGTTGGATTTTATGTGATTGAAGCGAAATAAAGAAGTTATTATAGAGATGATGCCTTCCTCATTTTACCAGCAGGCCTGTTGCCTGTCATATATATTTTAACGGGCTCACTCGTCTTTTTTGTAACATAACCTCTGGGTTCTTTGACGGGCAAGATTAATGGCAAATCTTTTCCAACCCAAATCCAAGAAGTGAAATGCAATTGTGAAATGCAAATAAGATAGCTTTTAAAAGAACAGAAGTTTCAGTAAGCAGAATGGCAATTTAGGGTAAAGTTATGTTTGGAAGAGATACGAGTGTGAATTGACGCCTATCATAAGTTACCAGATTTCTACATTACTACAAGGTGCATACCATTGCACGCGAGCCAGAACTGCATCGTGATAGAACCTAGCTTGAATTAAGGTAGGACTGATTATTTGATATTAGGACTTGTAATATTATCGAATTGAAGTAGGCGAATAATATAATTATTTAGATAAGTGATCTAAGTTACGCGATCAGGTTTGACATTTGCTGTTGTTTTTTTATTCCCCTTAATATAAGTTTATCTAGTGATTAAAAATTTAAGTTATATTCTTAAAAAAAGTCATTTAAAAATTTTAAAAATGTCATTCATTTCAGAATCCCCACCTCAAATTTCCCCGCTGACAATCAAAGATATGGTCACCATAGAACGACCATATCACAATATATATTTATATATATGGTGGTACCTCGACATACAGTTTAATTCGTTCCCCAACCTTTTTCGTTCTCTATCTCGGCAAATTTCCCCAACAAAACAATTGAACTACCATTAATCCTTCCAACCCCAAAATGCCCCCAGTTATTTTTGTTGTGGTTTTGAAAAATAAAAACGTATTTATAAATATCAAATATTTTTGCACAAAAAAAAAAAAAAAATGTGAAATAAATTAGATATCCTCACGGTCTTTTCCTTTTTTCCCTTTTACTTTTTTTCTCCTTTCACCTGTGGCCGTTTAGAAAAACATGCCCAAGGAGTTTGTTTTTCCTCCCCCAGAATTTCGGAAATGATTAGGAAAGTGTTTTTAAAAAAGGTCAGATCCCGACCTTTGAAACTTTTCTGGGTTTTTTTTCCACGAACTGTAAAACCCTACATTCCTAAGATCCCCCTTTTCCACGGGAAAAAACCTCCTCCCCCTGACCCCTAAAAACCAATTTCTTCCCAACCTCGGGTATGCTGCTTTGCTGTAACTCTTGTATCTCCTCAGTCCCCAGTTCCGGGGTTGCTCCTTGTAACTGTTCGTCTCCTCTTCCCCTCGACCCTGGACCCAAAGCCAAACCGGTCGTATCTCGAATTTCGCTCGAAATAAAGAAAAAAATCACTTGCTCTCGGCTCTATCTCAAAAAGAGTTGGGGGCACTCGTATGTCGGGTCCCACTGATATATATATATATATAAAAATTATATATATATATAATAAATCCTTCATAAACATTTTCAATATCCTTTTATTGCATTCCAAGCCTTCGGAATAATTTTTGGAAAACACGGTGCACATAAGAGACCCACCGGGAAAAGATGTTTATACGTCCCGGGTAATTTAAACGCTTTGGGTGAGCAGACTTTTTTAAACGGTGGCATTTTAAAAAGTAGTATTGTACTTTGCTCAAAGCGATTAAAATTCAATCATTTTTTGAAGGAAAGGGGGGTGCTTTAAAATTATGATTTAATATTGGTTCGCAAGTATTAAAAGGGTTTGGGGGCCGCCTTACAGCACCCGAACCACCCCCTTTTGAATTAATGCGTTCTTTATGAAATCTTTTTGCAATTGTTATAGGCATACGTTATTTAATACTATCAACTTTAATTATATCGCTTATCGTTTTTACTATATAACACGGGTTCAAACTGAAAAAACTAATGAGGCCAAATAAAAAAGGGTTTTTCTTCAGGGGACCAAAAAAAAATCAATATTCTAGAATCGTAGGTTTATTTCAACAATACATTTTCAATAAAAATATATTAAAACAAAATAAAATTAATTTCCCATCTGACATTTGCTTCTTTTTTTCCTTTATCTTTTCCCAATTTTGGGATAAATTTTTAAAAAATTTTTTCATGTATTATATATTGCGCGGGGAAAATATCCGCCCCAAAAAAGTTTTTGTGGGCCCCGGTTTAAATGAACCCTGATTTAACACTTTTTAAAAACCTTATTCTTTTTGAAACATTGTCAAAGGTTTTTTTAAGCTTTTGATCATTAAAATCGTTCAAGAACATTTCCTTTATCAATTTACATTGTATTATCATTTTTAATGCTAACAACATCAAACAGAAGGGGGCTCGGGGTGTTAAATTTCTCAGAGGTCTGAAAAAACAAACAATTTTTTAAACGGTATAATTCTTTTTAAAATTTTAAAATTAAATAATTCGAAAATTTTAATTTATTTATAAAGGAAAGGGGTTTTGAAGGTATAAAATGTTTAAAATAAAATCATAATTTTAAAAATTTTAAGCATATAAAAAAAAAAATTTTCTATAAAAAAAAATTTAAAGTTTTACTCACCCTGCTGTTTTCTAAAAAAGTAGCAATTACTAGCTATAAGTTGATTTTTTTAAAGTTAAATTATTCTTATTACACTTTGCTATTTTATATAAATGATTAATAACACATATTTTAATAAATAAAAAAAAATACATTTTTAAAAATATTTAAAAATTCTATTTTTTAAATATTTTGAAATACAAAAGAAAATAATACTAAAATTAGCTAGGGTTTAAAAGGGGATAATGCATTTTATAATTCTACAAAATACCTCAAGGGAAATACTATTTTTTGAAAAAGCGTGCCAACGCAAAAAATACAAATTTATTAAAAATTTTCTATCTTATGATTTTTTTAAAATTTTTATTATATTTTTTAATTTTTATACTTTTTTTAAACCTCATTCCTTTATATAAATAATTTAAAGAGATTTGAATCATTTTTTTAAAAAAGAATTTTACCTGTTTGAAAATTTTTTATATTTTTGACCCCTAGAAAAATTCCCCTAGAACCCTTTTTCATTTTCCATAGTAGATTTTCTCCATAGTTCCCGGGCCTCACAATCATATAGTTTTAATTTTTGGCTCATTCGCTGTAATTTTTTTCTCTCATTTCACCTCCATTTTTTTTTCCCCCCAATCTTTTGCACCTAGGCCTGCCCGGTATCATAAATGGAAAAGCGCCCCGTATTTCACCCCTTTTACTTTAATTTTATTTTTTTTCATCCTAAGCTGGTTTTTTTTTTAAAACGATCCTTAATCATAATCGGGTTAATTGGGAAGTTTATTCTAATAGAAAATATATTTCATTGAATTAATTATGAATTTTTATATATTCAAGATTAAATAAGAATCGTTCATTAAAAGTTTTTTTTAAAAAAATTTTTTTTTATTTTAAAGGGCCAAAAATTTTTTTCTATCTGATTAATATACTTTGGGGGAAAATTTTTTGGTATGCTTGATTCAAAAACACATTTTTTGTTTCTTATACCACCCAATCTTGCTGCTAGTCAGGTCACGAAAAAATCTGGCAAGGGGGGGTAGACTCGCTTCTCGTTTGGGCCGTACCCTTTGGGACCATAAAGGTGACGTTGAATTTTGCCCAATTCCACCCCCGTTTTTAGGGGGAGCCGGACTCCCACTCTTCCCCCCTCCCCCCACGGAGGGCTTGGCTCGCGGCTATTTGTAAACCCATATCGCAAAGGCATTTCATTTACAAGCATCCGTCCTTTCACAGTAGTCAAAACTCGCTCCCTGTGGGTGAACGACCGAAGGTGCACGAAAAATCAACGTTTTTTTGAAAAAAATATTTAAGAGTTAAAAAAATTTTTATAATGGTTTTACGAAATTTTTTTTTCAAATTTTTTATACTTTTTTTTTTTTTTTCTGAAAAGGATCTTTTTTACTTTTTTTTTATCATTTTTTTTTTTTTTACTCATTCTTGCGTATCCATAAGGGCTCGGGGGAAATTGGGGTCAAGGTATCGGATGGCGGATGTCTTGAGTTCGGCATAGTACCACTAAAAGACCCACCTATGGGGCGATCCGTTAAATCTGTCAGGCTCAAACGCCCACATTGTGGGGGTTGGGAGGGGGCCAGCTCGGTGTCGGGCCTTCATTTTTACCATGGTTCAAAAATTTCGAGGTCCGTCCCAAAACCCTCGGGAGCTGAAAAGTGCGCTTAATATTTTTCCAAACCTCACTCTCTGTATCTATAAAATTTTTAGAAGTTGCGTGCCGAAGTAAATTGTTGCACGTAAAATTGAGAACGTTCTGAAAAAATCATTAAATTCGTTGGATTCTGCTTGATTTTTCAGATTGGGCCATTTCACATTTACTCGTAAAAACGAAAAATCATCGAAACATTCATGGTTGTAAAGGCTCATAAGCAAAACCAATGTGTTCTATTTTAATTCAGTGAATTCGTTCATAACATTGTTGCATTTGGAGAGTATGACTCGATTTGATTCGTCTGATTCAAACCGTCCATTACATTCAAGAAGCCCAACAGTTCTTGTAAAACTTACCGAATGATATTCATTCAAACGAAACTTTATTGATTGATTTATAAATGCGATAATCAAGGAAAATACAACAAATGGTTTCGATTTAACGGTATTCATTTCTTAAGTTGTCTCGGTGGCTTAGAGGTAGCATGCCCTCTTCGTAAACCCAATATTGTGTGAGTTCGATTTCGGCTGGAGTCGATAGATTTTCTGGATGAGAAAATGTAGGCCCGCATGTCATGCGATTATGTAGCATGTAAAAGATCCCTTGAGTATCAAAATGGCTTTGGTACTCTAGGCAAAATTAAGTCACAGCAAAAGTTAGCTCCCGACGAGAGCTTTGAATTGTATAAATTCTAGCGTCCAAATTTAGTAACGAGAGCCGTCACTATAGATGATGCCACCATGAAATGGCTCTCACATTTTGGGACTTGCGGTGTCTGCAAAGGCTTAATTGCCAATATGCAGCCCATTGGAGAAAACAAATGCTCATTTAATGTGATACTCTGTAGACTTTCAGACCTCTCCCAGACGCCAAGAACCGTCTCCAACGGACAACGAGAATCATGCGTAATATTCAAGGTTCTCACCAATTCCCAACATTCAGGAAATATGCACTGCCATACCAAAAGTGTACTTTAAATTCTGTTTTATTTGTATGTCAAGGGATTAAGGAAAACTTAAGCGGCATTTCAAATGAATGAGCACGGCACGAACTCCGATTACCAGGATTTTTTTGACAGACTAAGCCCGAGAGTGAAGCCCAGTGGCTGAGTGGTTGGTGTGCATCACGCTTCCATACCACAGGTCCGAGGCTCAAACCCCGGGCTGGGCAAGGTTGACTCAGCCTTTCATCCCTTCAGTGGGCTGATAAAATGAGTACCAAGCTTGCTTGAGAACTTAACACTGGAGGTTTTCCCGTCAGACTGCCACTGAGTTAAGTTAAGTCAGAGAGTGTTCAAATTCAGTTCGTTAAGTGACTATGTCATCACATTCAAATCAAGTAATACTTGTGTGTTAGTACGTAACGTCAATATCTCGCCACTGATTATTTCGTATCATCACGATGATGGGTAGAATGGTCACCGGGGTACGTGATCTCCGAGGAGATCTTAATCCCCTATCTTCAGTATTAGTTGACATTTACAGATAGAGCTTGTCATGTTAGAGATTTGAAGTAATAAGAAATAAAAATAAAGTTAAAATTAAAAATGATTGCACTCAGAGTTAAGAAAAATAATTATAATAAGGGAATTGCTGGAGCCAGTAAATAGTAAATTATGAGGAGAAAAAATGAAGGAGAGTAAAAATATTCTGTGTCAGCCGAGCATTAAACTCAAAATGAGAAGTAAAGCCGGCCGACTTATTCATTCCATATCTTAGGCATGGTCAGCAAGCTAAGTGTCCGGGGAACCCCGGCACGTCGCAGGTCTACCAGCCGAGTGAAGTGCGCCGAGAAACGGCGGGTATATAACTGCATTAGGCCGACAAACGCTTGACCAATCAGGGGTCAGTTACTCGGAGGGGTGTGTGTATGGGAGGAAAGTTAAGATGCTAGAGGTAGAGTATGCGGTGAACCATACCTAAGAAATTACTTCCTGTGTTGTGCTTTTCACATTCCGCCAAAAAGTCTATCAACAAGTACCTCGTTAATTTATTTTTCTAATGAGGCTGCTGATTAGTAATTACCATTGCAGATCTAATACATCTCCAAGGTGCTGGTATCACTTTTTAGTGTGGCACAATAAAGGTGGATATCAATTGCCCCAGAGTAACTTTGACACCCAGTTTCCTCTTTTTTTGCGTCATGAAAATCCACCGACTTGGTCAGGGGTCGAACCCGGAAACTTGGGCGTACAAGGCCAAGGTTAGTTGGGCCAAACCAACTACGACACCCAGATGGTGTATCTCGTTAATATGAGTGGCAAATTTCAAAGTGATCAATTTATTAACACAATATTGTTAAAAAATGACGCATCCTTTCGCATCACAAAAAATCATGTATCATTCCTCGTTCTTCCCATCCGATCTCTCTTTCTTTCTCTGTGAAACTAACTCCTTTCTAGCAAATATAATAATAAACAATGATTCTTCACATGTCAGAAAGAGAAGGGGGAAAGGGGAGTTAGGAATATTGCTTTTAACAGGAAGTAGCAAGGCGTCAAAAGAATAACAACAAATACAGATTAATTATATGCAATGAAAAATAAATATGTTGATCTTATAATTCCTTCCTGTTGAGATCCATTACTATAGTAAGAAACAGTTCTCAAACTTAGTTTATTAAAAATTCATAAGTGAAGATAACTGAAACAAAATAAGATAATTAATTTACTATTAAAGATTTTATTAATCCCGCTAATGCAGAAAAGAAGAACATTCACAATTATTATGAGTTTAATTTATCATTCGCAATAGAAACAATATTTTTTAGAACTGAAATAGTTCTACTTAAGCCCCAGTCATATATTTGGATGTCACAAATTTACGGTAAACAGTAGCTTAAGTTGATCAAGTGTCGAGATGAATTTCAATATTGGTACCATTTATTTTTTCATGATAAGTATATGGCTGCAAAAAATTTGTTTTTGTATCACATTTAGAAACTTAACTTATGGGCTCCGGAGCTCAACTTTGGACAGTTTGAGAGACTAGGAGAACACTGGTACTTAAGTATTAGCATTACCGCAGAAAAGTTTGCGCCACGTGAATCACACACACACACACACACACACACACACACACACACACACACACACACACACACACACACACACACACACAAAAACACACACACACACACACACACACACACACACACACACACACACACACACACGCCACGATATAAAGACACCAAAAAATTTCTTACGCGAGATCTCTTTCTACATATATAAACCAGTCACTCAGATTTTGCCCGAAAGTGGTGGATTCGTGTGGCGCAAATTTGGTTATGGTAACGTTAATACGTATGAGTGAGTGAATATTAACGTCGCACTGTCCAGCTACTCGAGGGCTTTTGGCGGAGGACCTCGTAATTTTGAACCATGATCAAGTGACGAGGATGATACCTGAGCTGGCAGCCCCCTCTCCTAACTACCACATCACACCAACGGGAGGACGTTTGAGCTCTCGATAGATTTAACGTGCATCGCTCCCCTACACGGTGGGTCTTCAGTGGTACTTAGGCTCGAACTCGAGATATGCCAGCCACAATCCGATACCTTGACCACTAGGCTACCGCGGCCACGACATTAATATGTAAGTGCCAAAATTACAGTAGAAGAGAGCATCCTGAGAGATTGTCTTCTCCTGCCAGTCTTCACTCTCATTAAGTACAAAAATTTTTCTCCCCGGTGTTTGTATACTTTATATTAGGGATTTTCAACCCCTTTCGAGGACGTTCCTCACGCCTCCCAAGTTTGCTCAGTTCTTAAACCACATACACATGGGTGACAAAATAATACGAACACCTATGAAAGAGGAGAAAGGCTTTATTAATAGGGAGTTGGACCCCCCTTGATTGAATTAAAAGACTGAAAGGCACGGGAGGGACGCATGGGAGGTCATGAACAACTTTAAGGGAAATTTGGAAGTTATTCTTCGTGGAGAGCGGTCTCTAATGCCAAAACAATGGGGGGGGAATGAGCAGGGAGTTTTGACCAAATATCCCCACAAATATTCAATAATATTTAAATCAGGTGACTGGGGGGGGGCCAAGAAAGATGCCCCACGCCCCCCTTTATGCCTCCCAAAACCATTTTTGCACGATTTTAGCTCTGTGGATAGGGGGTTGCGCCCTGGATAAAATGGGCATTCCCCCGGGAAATAAAGTCGGGACAAATGGATGCACCTGACCCCCCGGGTTTTTTTCCACAAAAGGGGCAGTTTAAACCCTTTCCCATGCAGAGAAAACAAGTGGCCCAAGACCACCCCAAAAGATATCGCCCCCATACCAAAAGGGGACCCACCTCCATGCTTCACAGCCGGCATGATGCATTCGGGAAAATGCTTCTTTGCTTCTCCCCAAACCGTCCGGTCCCCCTGGTGGGGAAAAACGTTACCTTTCCCCCGATAATTGGGTTTGCCCCGGGTTGGGGTCCACTGTTGGTGTTCCCACCCCCGGCGTCGCAAAAAATGCTTTTTCCCCTTTCCCTTTTTGAATTGAAACCCTCTTCCATACAAGTTCGAAGCATGCATTTCCCCTTTGGACGGTTCTTGCTAAAATAGGGTTACGAAGAGGGACTATTCACCTCAGACGTTATTTGGGAAAGGAGCTTGCGCTTTGGGGCCACAAATGGGTTAAGACTTTTTTATCCCTCTCGGTAAGCTTTTTTTCCCGGGGTCCCCCGGTTGTGTTTGCCAGACGCCACATTCCCGCACTTTTGTATGCTGTCATAGGCCAAAATACATTTACTTTGCACGTCCCAAATAATTAGCTGTTTCCGTCACCGAGCAACCAGCGCACCTCATTCCAACAACCCCTTTTACCTTTTGGGAACTCTGACAGGTCCGTCTTTTTGCTTTTTTAAAAATTTTCCCCAAAAAAGACGCGGTAACACCCATTGCAGCCGTTGACCCGACTGATACATTCCCTTTTCGAACCGCTAGGCGGCGGACTGCAACGAAAAATGACATGCGCGCTGTGGTTTTTAAAAGGGGGCCGCCACCGGGTGTTCGTATTTTTTTTGTCCCCCATCTTTTTTTTCCCCCTTCAAAAAACGTATTAACCATTTTTAAAATTTTAAATTTTTTTTATTTTCAAATTTTTAGATTTTTTGTTCACCAAATTTTAAAGGGGTGAGTTACTTTTCATCCGTTCATTTAAGTCATAGGTTTTTCAACGTTGGCGAAAACCCCCCCTTTGGGGGGTTTTTTGGGGCTATTTAGGGGCGAAAAAGGGAAAAGTTGGGGGTTTTGGAGTTTTTGGTATGGGAGGGACAGGGGTAGATTAATCCAAATATGGGCCCCTAAAAAAAAGACAAAAAAAAAAAACATAATTATATATCCCAACAAAAGTAAATTTTTAAAACTGGTTTTTTTATGCCGATTGATTTATTTAAAATTGTATATTTGGGAAAGCTGTTTCCAGACTTGCAAGAAAAAAAAAAAAAGGGGGACTTAAAAAAAAACTAAATTAAAAAATATATTTTTTGAATAGAATTTTTTTTAAAAAAATTTAATTCGAGTTTTTTTACCGGGTACGTTCTTTTTTTTTTAAAGCGGGTGGGGGGGGCTTTTGGAAATATTCACTAGAAAAGGGGGGGGCCAGAAAAAAAAAAGGGTGGGAATTTATGATCTGGGTTTTCCCTTTTAAGCTCAAGCACAGCATGTTTTTTATTTTGATTTGATGGATGAGACCGCTTTTTGATCTAGGGTTTTAACTTATAATCCAGACATCTATCCATCCAAAGAGGTCTGTAGTTCATGACAGAAATCTTACCAAGTATGTTCAGCTATTTTTTTGTTGAATATTAAACAGTTGATTGAATTTTTTTGGGACCTAATTAAAATTTCCCCTTAAAAAAAAAGTTTTCCACGTGATCATAAACATTTCCGGGCCCCCCTTTTAGGGTTTCTTCCCCCGACGGTCACATTAAAAAAAGAAAAAACTCGGGTTTTTCTATTGGGGTTCAAAACAGACATAAAGCTAATTGTATTTGTTGTTCTATGTGCAATATTTTAGAAAAAACTTCAAATTCCAAAATTTGGGAAAAAGATGTTTAAATGTAATGAAAAAAAAAAATTTTTCAAAAAGATTTTTTTAAAAATTTTAAAAAAAATAATAATTTTTTTATGCAAGAACTTTTTAAAAAAAAAATACATTTTGTATACAATGTATTTTTTAAAAGAAAGTTTTTTAAAGAGAAAAAATTGGCAACAATAAAAAGTGTGTAAAGATTAGGTTTGGGAAAAATTTTAAAATAGCTTTTTTTCCCGTGACTATGATATCACGCGAAATTTTGAAAAGGATTCAGGGAAACATTTGGGGAAAAACATTTTCAAGTGGGCTAAGGGCGTCACATGAATTTTTTAGCCCATTTGGGGGAACATCATAACCAAACAGGATATCACTCAGGATCCCTGAGCCCCATCCAACAGATGTTTGAAAAAGTATGATAAGATCGGTGTACTTGTACCCCCCTTGAAGGTCCTACTTTAAACTGATTTTTAACTTTATATAGTTTTAACATTTTATAATTCAACTTTTTCTCCCGCTTCCTTCTTATTTTTTTTCGCCGCAATCCCTGAACATCTATTTTTGGGAAATAGTTTGATATCATATAAGGCAAAAAAGCGCTGCTTGGTGCGAAAAAAGGGAAACACGCCAGGCAAAAAGGGTTATTGTCGCTGGAATGGAACCAAGATGGTGGCCTAGCGGAAAAAAAATCGTTAGGGAAAACAATTTTTTGGGAAATTTTTTTGAAATACATTGAAATATATTTCAAAAAGAAGAATATAGGAAGAGATTGAAAATAACCAAGATCACAGTCAATAAATAATGAATAACAATATAATATAATAAAAAGCAAGATGTACTAATAATATTATGTTTTTATAATAAAACTTTTAATATAATTTAATAGGGAATTTTATATATAATATTCATATAGTATGATTTCATAATAATTATTACATATAGTGTAATAATTATTACATCATATAATATAATTTAATAATAATTATAAAAAAAGAATAATAATCGCATTGTAATATTAAAAAAATTATACATAAGAATACTCATATAACGTAATAATTATAAATAAATAACATAATAATTATAAATGAATAACAAAATAATAATTATAAATAATGAACATAATAATGATTATAAACAAATAACATATGTAATGATATTTATAAATAAATATAATAACAAAAAATTTTAAATAACGAATATTATGACTATAAAATATAATAATATTTGTATTTTATATTATATTATTAATAAAATAAAAATAATATATATTGAAATTAATAATGAATAAAAATTAAAAAGTACCGGGAAAAAATGCAATATTCGAAAAAAATGCAAAAGTATCAAGGTAAACATGTAATTTTTATCGCCCATCTTGGGGAACATAAACAACAACCTTTGTGCCCCGTGATATCAAACTAGCATCCTATTTTTTATTTTGTTCTTTAAAAAATTTTCCCAAATTTTTTTAAATTTTTTTATAAATAAAAAATCCTCGAACATCGATTTTTATGAATTCTTTTTTTTTCCCATTACTTTTTAAGGATGATTTTTTTTAAAGTTATCACCTTCAAAAAATATTCGGGAGAGTAATATACCTAAATCTACTTTTTTTTCCAAACGACTTAATTTAGTTTTACTTTTTTTTTACCCCTTTTTCTAACAATTTTCCCGGGAAAACAAAAAGATAACTATGTCAAAAGGCTAAATTGACTGACACTTTGCCAAAATTTTGACCTACCTTTTTAATTAAAGAATTCCCAAAAACCCAAAAATTTCCCATACGAAATTAGTTTTTCTTTTTTGAAAAAATATATATAAATATTCGTATAAAAATTTAAATCACAATAAATGCAAAACAAGCAAAAGTAATTCAAGAACAAAAATGAATAATAAATTTTCTTTAAATTTTAAACCGAGAACAAAACTTGTGACGGGCCCCACGGTTTTTTCTAAAAAAATCCCGGGGTTTTTTTGGGGCCAGGTAAGTGGCAAAACCTTTTCCAAAACCCAAATGAGAAATAAAAAATGAACGAAAGATGCAAATTAGGAAGCTTTTTAAATAACGGGTTCAGAGTAAGCGGTGTGGCATTTGGGAGTGTTAATAGTCTGTGTTACAAGTGTGAAGGTATTTTTTTTTTTAAGCTTTGGACAAAACCTTTTAAGGTATTTCCTCATAAACCCACATTTCGAGGTAATAATAACTATTTTTTTAACAAGTAGGAGTTACCATTTAAATATTCGATCCGTGTTTAAATTCGAATTTGAGATTAGAATTATTATAGTGGCTGGATTACGTTATTTCGATATTATATATTATGTGTCTCGTCACAGTACTCTCAACTATCATATTATTATCTAATCTGTTATTGGTTTAAGTTAAGATTTTAATAAAGTAATATTAAGATTATATTAACGTCTGGTTCTTCCTTTAATCCAACACCTTTAGCCCACGCGAATAATGTAGAGGCTGAGCCAACCCCAGCCAATACATTACAAGCTGGTCAATTTGTAGTAGTTTAGGTAAATCTTGAGAAGAGTAATTAAATTAAGAAAACATTTTCATTCAGTAAAAATATTAACACGAAAGTTTACATTTCAAAACCATAAAACAAAAGCGATTTCTTTAAACAGAACTTTAATTTTTCTTAAAGAACACATTTAGAATAAGATATATCGTCAGCTCTCAGAATACAACTAATTTTTAAACGAATGAAAAAGAACACTCAAACAGAATGAAATTTCCCAAACAAAAACTTCGCATATTTTCATGAAACATAGTTATAAAACATTTATAAAGTCAGCCATCTTTTCCAAGAAAACACAGCAATAAGACAAGATTAGTTGTTTTTAAATTATCATGTTGTGGTATATTTAAAACAAAATTATAACACAGCAATTTTTCATTGTGAACACAAGAATTATACACAAAATTAATTTTTTTAAAATTATTAAGTTGGTATGAGGAAAAAGAGATTATACTTTAAAATTACTATTAACCTCAAATTTCTCAAAAAAGAAAAAAAAAATATGTAAACTGAATATTAACAATAGTATATATAACTGAATTTGTGTGATATATTCAACAAAATTCCCTCAGATACAATTCAAAGCACCAACTGGCTATCGATTGGTACCACACACACACACACACAGCTGGGTTCACTATATTACTTTAAAACAATATTCTTAAAAAGAAAAAATATATATGTAAACTGAATATTAACAGTAGTATATATAACTGAATTTGATATATTCAACAAAATTCCCTCAAATACAATTCAAAGCACCAACTGTCTATCGATTGATACCAAAGGGTAATAATTATATTACTCTTAAAACAATAATTTTTCTAACTACTTCAGAAAAAAAAATTAAGCAAAAGTTACTTACCTTTCTGCAAAATACTAGGACAGGATGTTCACATTAGTAAAAACTCTAGAGGGTGCACCTTTTACAAGTCCTAGTGAAGGGTGCACTTGCCGCGTCTGTTCGAAATTTCAAAGTGTTGAGTTCACTTATCTTTTACACAAATCCAGGTGCTGTGTGCACTTTTCTGGTACACAATAAATCCAAGTGCTGTATGCACTTGGTACACTTCTAGTACATAATAAATCCAAGTGCTGGATGTATTCATTTTCTTAAAAATAATCCTAATGGTTACAATATAATTATCCATCATCGTGAAAGGTACGGTCTCTCATCTTTTAATACATACTAAAATTCATTTCCTTCTAAGTCACGAACATATTCCCGATTCTGGCATAAATATAATTTAGTTGTGGTGTATATAGTGCCAAATTTCAAGACTATTAATTTAATAAGCATTTATTTGTATAATACTGTTGCAAAATGGTGCGCACATTTTCACAAGGTAAAAATGACGTATATGGTTCCACGTTTTTCATATCCGATTCTTTTCTTTGTTTTTGTTACGTTGTTGCTTATATTGTTCTAAATAATATAAGAACAAGTGATGATTCACACGTACATGAAAAAAAAAAAAGAAGAAAGGTTAGAAATTATTCTTAGCAGGAAGTTGCGAATGTCATTACAGGAAAGAAAAAACAAACAAATTGAATTCCATAAGATGAGAAATAAAAGTTATGACGCCACTTGAAGGACAGGATAACATTTTCTGCACATATATTCTGAGGGTAGTCGGGATTTGACCTAACAAAGGTTAGAACTTCAGAAACTTTAAACGGGCTCTATCAGATGCCTTTTGATTGTGGTGTGATTTCTGTTTTCAGTCGAGGTACACACAGACAAATAATTGATTACAACCTATCAAAGAGGAAGATTGCTTTACATGAGTTTTCGAGAGGCATGGTGAATCCATTCCCATACTCGATAGGTTAAATAGTGAAATTACAGTTTGAGCTTTGTTACCATCTCCCCCACTGGACATTTAATTAATGAATGTAACAAGCATTGAACTTCTCTATATTAATTTGAATAGAAATTATAAGTACAAATAAAGCACTAACTGTTTTTTCTTAAAAAATATTCTCTTTAGTTTTTATTGTTAATACGGTAATTCAAAACCAGTAAGTGAGAGATAAAACATTAAAAGTGTCCACTAAAACTAACGTGTAGTTTATCCAACTAGAGCAATCTTATTAGGAGTAAACTGCACTATCCAAATGGTCAAATGAATGAGACCACGTTTGAGCCAGCGACATATGGAAAATAATTTTACAAACTGCTTGGAATGAAAGGTGTCAGCGCTCTAGGTTCCACGATTACTGACCCCTATTCTGAAAGCACATACGGCACGACTTGTCATGAGCGATGCGAAATCTTTGGGAGTAAAGTCAAAGATGACTTTTAGTCGGCTGGTCATTGCGGGAAGAATTTTTTGGATCTATCAGTCTGATTTAGAGACCAAAAGATAAGTAAGGGAGGAAAGACCCCTATGGCTTATCTTTTTCCCTCAAAAAGTTACGGTGAAGAAGTTTGAAAGGAAAGTAATGCTGTCTAGCATCTTTGGAGTGAAGGGGAAAAAAGAAAATTGTGGAGATATTTTAACAGACTACTTGGATCAGGCCCCATCACCAGTGTATATTACTCCACTTATTTTATTAATAAAGTTGTTATTGTTGGCGTGTCCTTCCCGAAGAAAAGGAAGGACAGTTGAAAAAGTCTGCTACAGGCTGGACTTCTACACGATAGATGGTGACACCACATATCTCCACCCCCACAATTTAGGCATGACCTGGAGAGGAGGGAAATATTCTCCAACACCTGCACCCTGATTTCTGCTGCGACCGCCCACAAGACTTTCGAACCCACTGATTTAACAAGCACGTACTCCGTTGTACTCGGAGGGTATACGGTGGCATCGGGCATCGAACCCTGACTCTCTGGTCTGGAGTCTAGTGGAGCTCTAACCACTAGGCTACCCACGGCTCTGATCAAGAAGCATCTTGGTATGAACATCAAAGGCGTTTGTCTTCTTGCCCATTATTAACCCTCTCGTTTATCTCAAGGAGCAGTTGAAAAATCAAAATGACATGGTTTTGAAATTTTTTAACACTGACCTTATTCAATCTCGATCCCGTCCCAAGTGACTTATTCTTCCTCAGAACTCAAAGTACCAATACAAATTACTTTTGTTGCGCTCTCTATGGTAAGCGAGCTAAGCTGGAAAGCAAGTGAACTCGAGCTGTTGAAAGCAAAACTGAACAGACATATAACGAGGCGAAAGGAGCGGAATACGTTGTATATGGTTTTTGTAGAAAATTTTTAGTTTAAAAAATCAAACATGTAAATAAACGTTAGATGTCTACTAAAAGAAACTTACTTCTTTACTGTCAAATTCATGATAGTCTCTCATTAAATTTAATAACGATCATGGATCTAAGTAAACCACAATTTTATTCAAGACATGAAACAATGGTTTTCGCTGTAATCTGCTGAGTTTACAGAAACGTCCCTTGAAAAATCAAGAAAAGCTAAAATAAATATTTGACTCGAGATCCTGGATGGTCAATCAATGGCACTTATGCCATATTGTGGCACGCAAAAACTTATTGGAAGCAAAATTTTGAAATATTGAAAATAATAATGTCGTCATCAAAGAACTGTGTCAAAATCCGTAAAAACTCCTTACGCATGCAATCTGCTAATGAATACGAAGATGAGTACAACGATGCAGTAAGATAGAATGGGGATAAGGGTCGACCCCCAATGCTTTGAATTTTGGTTTTAGTGTCGTTGTACCTTGTTATGGTTTTCTCGTTCTCGCGAACGAGATCGAGTGTGACACCTCTAGCTGACTACTATCCCAATTGATTTTAAACTGCCGAGCAAGCACGTTTTTCAAAACTGTTTTTAAATTTTGCGGCCGAGCGTCGTTGTCTTAAAAACTTTATTTTTTGCTATGCCTAGGAGTAAACTTTTGACATCAAAAAGAAAAATAATGCGAAGAGAGAATTTAGAACTGTCCGGGAAAAAACATCGTTAACGTGCATCAAAATGTTTCTAAGCCTGTTGGGTTTAATATACAGAATTTGTGTTTCACTGAAGAAAAAATTTAGCCTGTTCCGACATTTCAAACAATTGCATAATGATTTACAGCAGTATCCTATCGGATCAAATCTTGTGAATGGAATTTATCAATGAAAAGTTCTTTAGACTGACTAACAATCCTAGCTTCAGAATTAAAATGACGAAATGTGTGATAAAATTCTCTTTGTAGTGATATAAACGTCAAAAATATGGCTGATAAAATAGCTTTGATTCAGAAATACTGTCACATGTATCGTATAGAAGACATGGGCCAGAAATGTTGGCGCACAAATTGTTTTTGACCTCTTATTAACTTTGATGAAAGCTTTGGCCATCACAGAGACAATGCGTGGTTTGTGTGTTATAATGAACGATAATTCTGACATTGTGTAGAACTTTTTGATTTCCAATTAGTTTTACCTTACAAGTGAGTGATATTTTAATGAACTTCTAAAATGTTATTGAAGTTACCAGTACAACGTATATAAAAAAAATTAGATGATATTGTTAGATGGAGCCTCCAGTGGCTGAGTGATAGCGTATCTTTTACACAGGTACGGGGTACAAGACTCCGGGCTAGGCAAGGTCGATTTAGCCTTTCATCTTTCAGTGGGTCGATAAGTGAGTAACAAGTTTGCTTGGGAACTTCAAACATTGGGGTTTCTGCGTCAGACTTACCACCTGACCTTTCCATCTCTCGTGCACTCAGTGCCCCCTAATTTGGTTCTTTTGTGCCATAAAAGCAAACAATCAAATAAAAAATCAACCTCAATACCCAGGGTCACGAAAACTGAGATGGGCAATAGAAACAGGCCTTGACTCTGGCTGTTGCACCACTGAGTTTTTAATTCATAGTTTGTACGGATGGAGCTTTTTGCATGGCTGGCAGAATAGAAGGTTTTGTTATTGATTGTTTGAAATTTTTTGGAAAAATTTCTTAACTATTATTGTACCATCCATCAAGAAGCTCTTTGTGGCAAAAGCACAAAAGCTCCAATGCTGTTGACTTTGGGCGCGCTGTAACCTTCAAAATAATGAGCTGGTTTCTCCAGGTTCACGACTGTTTCATGAGAATTTCCCCAGAAAATTGAAAAAAAAGGATGGAGAGTCTCCACTGCACACACAGTAAAAAAGCTCTTTCCAAAGAAAGCACACTCACGAAATTTGAATTTGTGGAAGTAAAGTTTGAGAAATATCTGAAGAAAACATTGGATTTCTTCCAGATAAGAATGAAGGCACTCAAGAATGAAGATGTGGCTATGGAATTTAGCTGTTCTATATAATCGATATCAAGGAGACATTTAATTAATTAAGCAGATTAAGGAAAAAAAAGGTTGCATTTTCACTATTCCAATTGGTCATATATCTGCTTTTGTGAACAAACTTTTGTCTATTTTTTTTTTGGAGAAAAACGATTAATACATTTTACATTGGTTCAGAAATTAGTTATCAAAGTCATAATACTCCAAACTATGGGGATTTCAAAGTTTATTACCAAGATTATATTTCAAATTTTATTATCTTTTCAATTTCTCTGCAAGAAGTTAATAATAGCTCACCCCTGAAATCTGAATCGAAATTGTTGACTTCAGCACCATATTACACCGAAAAGCAATTATAGATAATTTATTTTAACTGTAAGTGGTCAAAATTATATTACATTTTGAAAATTTGTACTGCCAAGTACTTTTTAAATTTACACAACTTGGCTGTCAGATATTTTTGTAGGTTTGGATTAACCTTTGAGATTTTGTGAGCAAATATTTTCTATTATGAACATAATATAAAATCAAAATATTATTCAAGATTAACTGATACGCACCTAAAACAGGCAGTTTTGTCTCAACATTTTGAAGAACTAATCCAAATATAGGTGACTTGGTAAAAAAAAGGACAACAAATTCAAATGCTATGTTAACCCTTTGACTGGTTTGCCCGTACACCGCACGGGCTGCCAAAAGCTGGCCACAACCGGTTTGTCCGTACGCTATACGGGCTCTGATATTTCTTCTCTCTGTCTTTGATTTACACAAATTTTAATTCTTATTATGAGATTATTGTGGTACTAGTGTTTTAAGAGATGTAGTTTGTGCATGTGGCACTGAAATATTTCGCACCGGGGTTTTTCTTTGTGGTGAAGGCTGGAATTTTTCATTCAAGGCAGAAATTTAGGTTTTTGAAAATATTCGAAAAAGTATACGGATTGGCAGGGCAATGCACAATTTATTCCTGGAGAAGAAATAAAAGTGGAAAGATAATTAAAAAATGCCGATATTATCTCTCTGTCCTCATTGTAATGTAAGATCTAGTATTACACTATGCTTTAAACTGTGTGTGCATATAATATATACACACACACACAAAATCCTCAGCCGTTTGAAAAAGAGGAACAGACGTCAAATTTTTTGACTGTATGAGAGAAATTCTTTTAAAGCATATGAAACATTCAGGGGGTTTTGTGTTCCACGATTATAAAATAAAAAATACTGTGAAAATTTTAAAATTGAAGATATCTACCAAAATTCTTCTTATTTTCGTATTATGTTAAGTATTAGGCTTTATTTATAGGCACAAAAAATAAGCCTCTTTTGTAACATTTTGGGTAAAAAATTGATTACTCTAAAGGTTTAATTACGTATACTGACCGTTTAATACTATTTAGGAGTATAATATTTCACATGTTATGCATTTTGATTTTATATGTAACCTAATTGACTGAACCTTTAAAGATATTTATTAGCAATAAAACCTAAGTTTGTACTTTTATTTTATTTTTTGTAATGGTTTTTTTTAATGAAATGAAAAATAAGAAATGTGCTTTTTAATCAGCCAGTAATTAACACTTTTCCCCCTTTTTATATTTGATAGTATTTTGGAAAAATTGGAAGTGAAGTGCATAGTTTTTTTCCCCCAAATATATAAACACTCTTTCTAAAATGTCAGAAACTAAGGTGACTTTGTAGAGAAATTGTTTAATTGGTGACTATTTAGAGAAATCTTAATAAGAGATAAAAATTAAGGTTTTATATCGTTTATTATATGGTAATAATTAAAATTTTACGATACCCCCTTGCGTACACGTATATAATTTTTTTAAATAGTATGTCATATAATAATATTGTAAAAATATTAAAGGGAAAAAATATTCAAAGAAGCTCTTGTAGAAGATAGCACAAATTACAAAAGACCCAGAGTGCAAATTTTTTATCATGTCTACAATAAGAACAAAGCCTTTCACGGAGACAATGTGACAGAAAAACCGGCTATTTTGGATATTAAGAAAAGTAACATATTTTTGAAATAATGTAGATTGAATTGGCTAGAAAAAGGGGTTGGCGACTTTTTTGGCTCGAGGACCGCATGGAGATAATGGAGGTCTACCTCCTTTTAAAATGATTACATTCATTAGTTAACTTTGCATCTTAGAGAGAAAAGGTGTAATTGTACCATAAAAAACAATAGATATAAGTTAAGAAAATATTGGTAGCTTTATTCAATTTATTTAAGGGGAGTTGGAAACCTCTCTCTCTATATATACTGACAATGTTAAATTGACTGTTTTCGATGTACCTTTTCTCAAAATCTGTTATATGTACATGCTTGAAATTTTTCATGCAATTAAAGTACATCTTTCTCATTATACTGAAATGAGCGCTTAGATAATTTTGAATGTTTTAATAATTTATGAAATATTTTATCAAACATGGAAAAATTTGACCCATTTTTCACTTAAAAAATTTGTAAAAAATAAATGTTTTGAGCTTTTTACAAAAAGCTCATATCAGTATATATTAGCCATCATTATAAATATATCATAAAAAATTTACATACCTGTGAACAGTAGTTTCTCAGAAAAAGTACATGGAACATCAAAATTTACATTTTGAGATAAATTGATTTTAATGATAAGTGAGATTTCCTAAAAAGCCAGGAAAAAAAAAAAAAAAAGGCCCAATTTACAAAAAAAGGGACATTTTTGGTTTTATCGACGTTAAACCCTTTAAGAAAACGAAGTACTTTGTTTACTTTTTTCGCCTTTCAAAGGGGAAGTGGCCAGTTTTCAACCATTATTTAAAAAAATTTTTAAAGGCCTAATTACCCTAGAGGTTAAAGTAAGGTATTTTTAGAAAGGTTAGAATCTGTAAAATTTTAAAATGTAAAAATCCAAAAAATATGATTTTAGCTTTCCAACATCCCTTAATGTGTTGATTTCGTATCTATAGCTGCAAAACATTTAATTTTAAAATCAGTTTATTGAGACAAATGTAACCTATCACACTTTTCTACATTTTTTAGTTAGGAATGAAATTTTTGTTGGAATTCTCATTAGAGACTGCAAATTATTGCCAGCTAATTCTTGCATCTATATTTCTCTTGTTAACCTTCATGCAAGAAAACCTTTGCTCCAAATATATATTGATCCAAATATAGAGGGAATTTTCTATTTATTTAGTTTTCTGACTGTCCTGGAGGGCAGCAAAAAACTATGCGGGCCACTATTTGCCCATCCCTGATATAGATTTTAGATGGAAAGTTTTCCTGTTATTAAGGACGATAATTATCTCATACTATTTTTTTCCGTTAATATAATTAGTCACAAATATTAAATATAAAAGTTAATCTTTATTTAAAATGAAAACATCCTTTATATACAAAAAATAAGGAAAGATAACCAGATATGATAAATTGCGATGGGTTACACAACAGGAATAGTAGTGTTTACATTAGTTATGATAAAGGGTTCGGAAGTGGTTGATGTTTCAATTTGTGATCGAGGTATTGGTTGTTCCTTCACCTTACAGTTTTTTGTTATTTCAACACCCTTTTTCCCAAGAGAGAGCCGAAAAAGGAGGGGGAATGTAAAACCAAAGGCAAAGTAAAAGCACATTAAAAATAAGGGCGGTAATCTCAAATATAAAATCGATTGCCACGGAAAAAAAAAATTTTTTGGGTTTTTCCAAAAATAACTCAAAATATAAAAAGCTCATAAATCGCAACGAAATGCTAAAACGTCCAAACCATAAAATGTTAAAAAAATTTGTGCAGATATATTTGAAAATATTTTCACCAAGAAGTTAACGTTTTTCTTATGGTGGCCGGTAACGATTAATATTTTTAACGATCAGTTGTTTTCTAAATTGTTCTTCAGTCTGTTTGTCTGAAGCATCTGCCAGCTGTAAGTTAAGTTGTAATGCTTGGCAAATGCGAAAAACTTGCGTCGGGGAATAAACCACGAGAGTTTGCCTCTTTTGGGGCCTAACAAAGACCGGTCTTTCATGTTTTGGTCGAAGTTCTACTACGAAATTCAATGCCAAATTTTAAACAATGTAAATGAGTAAACAACAAAAGGGGGGTTTTTGTGTTTACTTTTCCCCTGGAGTTTGTATGCTTCTGGGTTTTTACCGTTTAAACGCAGACCGTATTAAGTTCAAGTGCATGGCAGATACGATAAATTTTCATGATTGAAAAACAGGAATAGTAGTTTTACATTGGGGCATGGGTAAATTGTTCCGAAGTGGTGGATGTTTCGATTTATGATCGAAGTATTCCGTTTTTCCTTCCCCTTACAGTTTTTTATTATTTCAGTAGCCATTTCAAAGATATATATCTCGTAAAAGGACGGAATGTCAAGTCCAAAGGCAAAATATAATGCACATTGAAATAAGTGCAGGACAATCTCAAATATAAAATCGATTGCCAGAGTTGAAACAAAATTCTTTCGCTTGTCAAAATAACTCAAAATATATAAAGCTCATAAATCGCAACGAAATGCTAAAACGTCAAAACAATAAATTGTTAAAATTTTGCGATATACTCGAAAATATTTTCACCAAGAAGTTAACGTTTTTCTTATGGTGGCCGGAAATGATTAATATTTTTAGCGATCAATTGTTTTCTAAATTGTTCTTCAGTCTGTTTGTTTGGAACATCTGCCAGCTGTTTGCCACGGGAGTTTGCCTCTTTTTTGGGTTAAGAAAGACGTGTCTTTCATTTTCCTGTCGAAGTTCATTGGATACTTCACAAATTTTAAACAAGGTAAAGGAATAAACAACACGATTTGATGTTGTCTATTTTGCTGACAGACTCCATCCAATATTTGAAGAATCAGCCAAAGATTGTGGACAGTAGTGGTCTGGATATTATTTACAAATTGGGTAGGCTTGTTCAGAGGAAACAAGTGTGTCTCCAGTGGATACCGTCACATGGGGGTGTGTCTGCGAATGAGACCGCTGATGAGCTGGCTGGTAGGGGTTGTGATCTCCCTGATCCCAGTTCTTCTGTCTTGAGCCATTCTGAAATTCATTCCCTCCAGAGAGTTAAAATGAATCTGACTTGGCGAAAACCTGCTCATTACTGGTACGCAGCTAAGAGTCTAGCCTATCTCTACAATGCAGGAGATTCAGGGCTCTTCAGATGGCCTTGGCGCGCCTTAGAATCGGCCCCTGCGGGGTATGACCTTTGCGCAGGGGTTAAAGTCTTTCTTTACCTGTCCCTGCTTCCCCTGCTCATCTTCTGCACTACTGGGCATTTCCCTGGTACAATTGTTTGAAGATCAAGATCTGGCTTGTGACATTCTTATACGGAAAGGTCAAATGGACTTGGTGCAGGATTTCCTGCTCCATGGGGATTAGAAACAACAACAAACAACTCAATAAATGAATCATTTGTAATAATTTCTGACAAGTTATTGCTTTATTTGTTGATAGATATTGCTCCTTAATTACTAGCAAATATTTAGTTCGAAATGAATGTTTGTTATACTAACAATAAATTGTTGTTAATGCATTGTTAATTTTTTTAAGTAATTGTAATTCCAATTTTTCAAACTCTTTACACTATTTATTCATGTATGTTATACATATAGGAAAGTTGTACAGACTTAACAAATAGGATTTTAAGCATAATAAATTTTCATTTAATACAAGATATAGACTGTTAGATTTTTAATTTTTGAACAAGTTAACTTTGCATAGGGAGGCCCAGTGGCAGGCGTTTCGCGCCTCCACACCCCAGGTTCGGGGTTCTATCATCGAACTGGTCAAGGTCGACTTAGCCTTTCATTCTTTCAGTGGCTCGGTAAATGAGTACCAAGCTTGCTTGAGGACTGAACTCAGGGAGTTTCGCTTCAGACTGATCACCTGATCGGGACTTCTGCTCATGCACCTCAGCGCCAAATGGCCACGAATACTGAGATGGCACAGTAGGCTCTGACCTTATGGACTGTTGCTCCAGCTGAGTTTAGTTTAACTTTTAATAAGATTTATTATTATTTCTAAAGCAATATTAAGTTATTACACATGCATTCATTAAATCTCCAACAACCTTTTTCATGCAATCAGTTATTTGCTTTATATAGATTTTATAAAAATTTTCTGCAACATATTTTAATATTCATTCTCCACGAATAATTACGATAATAATAACAAACATTGCATTCTAATATATTTTAGGATTTAATTAATACATTTACAACCATTGTTTTGATATTTTAATAAATTTAATTCACGTTAATAATTTTGATTCACGTAAATTTAATTATGGATATGAAGTAAATATGTTGGTTACAATTATTCTATGTGCAATCACGCCTATATTTTTTAGAGAAAATTTTTTTTAATTCCAATATGTGGTTATTTTTCTTATAAAAATCAGTTTTAATTTCATCATTGAAATACTGTAAAATCCGGCGTATAACTCGCACTTTTAACACAAAAAAATAAGATCGAAATCTATGGGTGAACGTTATACGCCGAGTTTAAAAATGGTAGCATCAAAAATAAAGAAGGAGATCAGCATAATAAAAACAAGTAATATAAATTTTTTTTTTAAAGTTAATTCCTACTTAGATCAACAAAGAAAATTTTATTTTAGCTACTTTTTATTAAATAGTTACAATTAATATAAATATGTATATACATAGGACAGAATCACAACATTAAGTGGTAATTAGTTTTTATTAATTGTCATTAAACTATCGTATTGTCATCCAAAACAGTTGTGTATACAAAATTTCAGTTCAACTGAATGCTTTAAAGCATGAGAAAAAAACATTTCCAAGTTTTGACACAAGTCGCCAAAAGGGTCACTAAGTCACCAAAAATAATGCCAACGTGGCTGTGTATTTGTAATTCTTTATATAATTAGTTTTAATCAATTAATTTTTATTAATTATAATTAAATTAGTGTATTGTCATCCAAAATAATCATGTATATAAAATTTCAGCTCAATTGAGCGCTTTAAAACGTATTTTATTAACGACTGAAAATTCCACCAAGGTAAATAAATATATAGAGAGTGTGAGCTAATAATAGGAATTGTGAAATTAGACTTCCAAGTAGTTTGGAATACTGTTTTTTAAAAGAAATGACATAACCTAATGAACTAAAAGGGTTTTATTTCTAGAAGTGTACTAATTTGCTTAAAAAATGGAAAAATGCCTTGAATTAATGACTTCAAAACATAAAAGCGTTGCACATGTTTACTTTAAGCTCATTCGTAAAAAAGGGGATGCGCGTTATACAGCAAATATACCTAAAATAAAATAACACAGCTTGAAAGTTTAGGTGCACGTTATACTACGAATTTTACGGTAATAAAATCCTGGCAGTTCGTATGTGTGTAAATAACTACCATCAAACTACTCAGTTTACCAAGTTTTATCTTTGAAAGATTTATTACGTGTTTTGCAAGCTATATATTCAACAACCATCACGATTTGTATATTTGTTCAGCTTTTACGAGTTTCCCCGTGTTGTTTCACGACAGTTGGAAGTAAAAGCGAAAAGCGTTAAAATAAATGAAAGGTGAGAATTGTAATAATTTGAGAGTTAATCAAATATTAGGGATGACACAGTTCCATTACTTAGAGCTGCACACATTGTACATTTTTCCAAAAGACTTTTTGAACAGTAATTATTAAAAGTAATTAATAATTTTTTAAAAAGATTATGTTATTAAATTGGTTCTAAAAAGAGAAAATATGCTTAGCTAAGCCATTAATTTATGTTTTAGAACATTTAAATTTCTAATTTTTTAACTTTCATAAAATATTCCATTTTCATTTTATTTTATATGTGTAGTTAATTCAAGGGATTTGTTTTTCCTGGCTGATTAGAAATAAAAAAGTTAAAAAATGAAATTGAAAAAAAATCACATTCTTTTAGTTGAACTCGAATTATTATTCATGTGCTAAATTTCTCCCTCCCTCCAAAACAACATAAAAATTCTAAAAACTATTAACTCTGACACCTTATCAAAAATAATTTGAACTCTCGATACAAAATTCATACAAAATTGGTAGCATTTATTATTACATGGTTAATCGTCTTTCAAACGCAGGGTTGTCGCTGCCGCTGTCGAAGCACTGGTTCGAGTCCTGGTACCCCTGAAGACACACTGAGTAGAGAAGCTGATGTATGTTAAATAGGATCAAAATCCTCATGTTGGTGTAGTGTGGAAGTTTGGAGAGTGCGGTTAGAGCTCAGGTGTGTTATTCGTGTTTCTTGACTGAGGTTCCAAATTACAAGATTCGTCGCCAACAGGCTTCGTGTTGCTTTGAAGGGAGAAGCTATAAAAATAAAGTAGTATAATAATAATTATTTAAATTAATATTTTTGAACATACTATACTGTTCGAATTAATTGGGACAAATGGAAAAAAAGTGATTTTTTTTTCTAAAATCTTAGCTTTATATCATTACTTACCTTATATAGATTTAAAAATCTGCATATTAGTACGAAGTATGTCCTCTTATAGCAGAAATGACCTTTTCAAACCGTCTTGGCATTGACTCTACTACAGTAGCACACATGTTCTTGATTTCATCATCTTGGAAACACACTAGTGTAGCCCTTTATATCATTTGGTCTGTTGTCGTGCGATTCATCTTAGCGAAGCGATTCTTGAGAATATGCTATCAGATTTGAATAGGATTTAAGTCTGGGGGATTTTTCAAGTCTCAGTCGAGCACTTTTATTTTATTTTCCTCATAAAAGTATGGACCAATTTCGAATTGTGACAGGGGTCAGGTCATGTTGAAATGTTCCATCAAATGTTTCCATGAATGGAACATTCCTACTACATAATATTTCTATATACTGGACCGAATTCATCATGCCTTTAAGAGGAACTGAGCTTCCAAGGCCATTTGCTGTGAAAAAAAATCCCTTAACATCTGTTTAGAAAGGTGTTTTACAGTCTATTGGATATCATCTGGTAACAAAGTTTTAACTTCACTGTCTAACTACACTTGATTTGTATCCCTGCACAAATAAATGTTCCATCACTCAAAATCACCTTCTTCCAGGCATTAACAGTCCATGATGTTTTTTTTACCCCAATAAACTTTTTTTTCATTTTCTGAGTTATAAAAAAATTTTTCCCTCAGTCTTGTTGTTTAAAAAGTCCCCCTGGGGCCCTTTTTTCAACCTTTTTGTATTTTTAAATCATTTTTTGGGGCAGTTTAAACCTAATTTGACTTTTTGTGCCAAAAATAAAAAATCAATCTTTCAGAACCTTTTTCCGTGCAGTTGAGGTATTCACTTTAAAACCATTATCCAATAAATCCCTTAAAAAGGTTTATGTTTGTATTTCCTGGATTTATTTTCTATTTTTCAGTAAAAATTTTATAAATTTCCCTTAAGAATTTTTTCATTTGCCCCCAACATTTTTTTCTTTTTTTTTTAGACGATGATCCAGATTTTTGAAATTTTTTAAAATTCGTGAAACATTTAAATTTCCCCGATCACACCAACTGCCATGGTTATATCTTTTACAGTTACAAAAGTGTGTTCATTGAGAGCGATTTTTTTTAGAAGGTTTCCCTCGGGTAAACCCGTCTTTGAACAAGAAAAATTTAACACGTGTTTATACAGAACGCAAAATTAAATTCCCAGCTCCCCCACAGAATCAAAAAATCAATCTGATTTTTTATAAAAAAATTATTTTTTTAAATTTTTGCGAAAATCATGAAACGAACATTATTAATATTATTTTTTTTTTTTTTTATTTTTTATAAAATTTTATTTTTTCCAATTGAAATTCTATTGAAACATTTTGAGCAAAATCTGACTTTATCAAATTATTTACGTCTTAGAACCAGTTTTAAAAGTTTTTTTTTTTCCTTTTTGAATCATTGTTTGGCGCAGCTAGGCCTAATTTGGCTCTTGTGCCATAAAATCAAACAATCAAATCAAATCAAATATTCTGATCCCGTAATTTCTGTTGAATTCGGCAACACCTTGTATATTCAGTTATGGTTTTCTATTATGGATGTATTCCAATACATAGTATTGTAGACTATTATGTTGGTATCACAAATATTAGGTTGCTCGTAAAGTAATTTTGTTTTTCTCTCCAATAGTGGACTTATAATATTTTTTTCGCAGCTAAATTTCACTCTGAAGCCCTTTGTGTCAATATATATTTCGACACGCTTATTTGTGAAAAAGTGTGACTCTGTATTATAGTTTTTGTTAGATGCCTTATCAAATATGGAAAACGAAAAGAAACATTTTCAGTATGTTTTACTTTTTTACTATTAAAGAAGGTAAAAATGCTGTTCAAGAGAGATAAAAAAAAAAGATTTGGTTTAAAAAAGATTTTAATGGCAAAAGTTAGAAAAACTGGTTTAAAAATTTCCCGGGAAATTTCGATATTTGATGCACCCACATTCTGGAAAGCCTGTTGAAGCTGAGGAAGGCAAAATGAAGGTATTGATTGATGTAATTTACCCAATAACAACTCGTGAGATCCCTGAAGGATTCAATTTATCGAACCTTCATGATCACAAGAAACATCTTGTTTAATTTCAGAACTCGACATGTGGTTTCCACATGTTAAAGAAGGAAAAAATTAATTAATTACGCATTAGCGTCTGTGATTTGCTCCTCAAACGTCACGAAAATTATCTCTTTTCAAAGCGAATCAACAAAGAGGTCGAGAAATGGATTGTCTACTTTTTAAGGTATTGACTAGCCGGAAATATTTTTAAAAAGATAAATGGATAAATTTCCCTGAAAAATTTGGTTTAAAAAAAATTTTTGTTTTAAATTTTACAAAAATTTTAAAAAAATTTTTCAAAAATTAATTTTTTTAATCTTTTTTTAAAAAGTTCTCCTTTTGTGAAAAATGCTTCTATTATAATAATATTTTTTCCTGTATATGGGCCCCGACCTCTCCAAGAAACTCAACTAGAATTTTGAAATATATAGCTTAGAAGTTGGGGTTTTTTTCCATATTTTACGACAAAGAGGGGGGCAATTTTTAAAAAAAAAAACCCCCCAATAATTGTTTCAATTGGTGGTAACTCTGAAAATAATGTGAATTTTTCAAAAATTTTAGTTGAGCCTCTGTAAAAGGGTCTGTGCTATATATAGGCAAAATATTTTTTATAATAAACATTTTTTGGGGGGGAAAATTTTGAAAAAAGATTATTCTAAGTTCATTTTTTGCCAAAATATGGTTTTAAAAATTTTTTTCATAATGTCCTTTAAAAAAATTTTATACCCGTATTCTAATCTGGGACACTAAATATCATGAAAAATCCACTTATGCGCTTTTTAAAAACACGGCCCCAACTTTTGCGATACCTTAAAAACGCAAGAAATCGTGTAAAAAAAAAAAAAACAGGCTAAAAAACCCTAAACGGAAAATTTTCCCTTTCCCCCCGCAAAAACCCGGGACCCCTGTTTTTTTTAATTGGGGTTTTTTTTTTAAAAAAATCGGTATTTTTTTTTTTTGAATTCGCCCGGGCAATACCACGATCGATGCACTAAGATAACAGGAGACTTCGTACACGTTTTGGGAACCCCTTTTTAAAACGTTTTTTGGGTTTCCCTTTTCCCTTTTTCTAAAAATTTGGCGCTTTCAGATTATTACTTGTTCCGGTTTCTACAAAATGTTTTAGATAGCAAATCCTTTACTTCAAATGAAGACGTCAAAAACGACTTGGATCAGTTTTTTACCAACAAAGATCAGAGATTTTATGGGGGGGAAAAACATACCACTGGGAGAAAGATGGTAAAAGGTATTTAACCAACAAAAATTTTAAAAACTATAAAAAATTTTTACATTTTTTCTAAAAAAAAATGTAGTTACTTTCCAAACAACCAAGTAAATACATTTTTCAATAATATTTTTTATTTTTAAGAATTAAAAAGAATATAATCCTATATGGAGTTAAAATATAACGAGATAATGAAATTCTATTTAAAACTTGAGTAAAACAGATGTGCGATAAGCTTTTACAAATTCAGGGAAAAACGGTGTATGGAATGTCTGTTATAACCGGTAAGACGAATTATGTGAATAAATCTATAATGTTGTATAATCGTTTTTCTGAAAATATTTATGCTGTAAATATTTCTGTTGTTGAAAATATTTCTGTGCACATCTCATATGAACGTAAAATGGAATATAGCAGGGATGACGAACCTTTATGGATCAACGTGCCATTTTTTCTAAAGAAGTGTTTAATGAGGTATAGACGTGACGTCAAATAAATTTGACTTGTGATTATTGGGAAAATAATAAAACTAAGTACTAACAACTCAAAACTCTTTATTTACTACGAAAAAATATTTTTTGCACTGTATAGTTGTAAATCTTTTAGTTATACGTGATATTCAAACTATAAAGCAACGTTAGTGCGACTTCTATTGTTGCAGATTGGATGAGAAATTTCTTAGGTTTGTAAGATGTTATTTTTCACAATTCGGTCCGATATCGCAATTAGTTAAAAATGTGCCAAAATTATGTAAGGGCGTGCGATTGTTCATAAAAAAATCGTGGGCAATATTCTTGAGGCCACTATTTTAAGCGGCAAACTTCAAGGTGAAGTTGTACTTCTGCCACAGATCCCAATCATTCTTTCAGACTAACCTACCCATTTAAATGTTTGTAATTTCCTTTTCACTTGGTATTTGCTATGACCATTAATAAGTCACAAGGTCAAATAATGACAATTTGTGGCTTAGATTTAGAAAACTCTTGCTTTTCACACGGCCAAATATATGTTGCATGTCCGAGGTTTGGCAAACCATCGCATTTGTTTGCTTATACCCCTCAAGGATTAACCAAAAATATTGTACTTTCAATGGCATTACGATACATTTATTTTTCATGCATTAAAAATATCCCTGTTAGAAAATTTCTCGAGTTTTATTTTTTTTTACCCTTTAATCAAAACAAGTTTAAGTTTCTTTAAATAGCTTCTTATTCATTTAGTTCATAAAATACATACTCACACCAATTGATAGGTCGAATTGTGGTAATTTAAATGTATGTTGGTGATGTCAGCTATTGTAATAACTTTCTTTTAAAAATTTTTTAAAAAAACGGTCCAGATTTTCAACTTATTCAAAATGTTTGTAATTTTCGGTTTTTCGACTGTGTATGGACCTTTTCGGGCCCCTATTTTTTTAGTAAAATGCATACTGAATTGAAGTTATCTCTCCACACATTTTCAAAACAACTAATTACTTTTGCTATGGTTCATTTTTTTGACAAAAATTTGTGATTCTTTTCAAAATGCCTTTTCCCCACGATGTTCTGCATACCATGAACATCTTTTCGGGGAAATAAAGCACACCCCCTTTGTCACCTTTACTAAAATGCCATATTTCGTTCCAATTTAAAATTCTCTGTTACACTTACTTTTTGCATTTTTTTGTTCTTTTGCTGAACTAGCCATGTTAAATAACAGTTAAAAGTCGTAAATATAATACAAATAAACTTTAGAAAACAGTTGTGTCAACGAAATGGACTATGCTATACGTAGACAAATTTTGCATGATAAGCAATTTTGTAGCCCACAACATAACTAAGGCAAGGCAATAACAAACGAGTGTGTTTTCACCACCTCAGACCGATCACTCGAATTTCGTAATACTTCATAGTGAACTTAATTTTGAAATAAAATGCAAACTATTTTGATCGCTGAGTGCCCAAAATACTGTCGCGTGCCATTGATGGCACGCGTGCCACTACTTCGCCATCCCTGGAATATAGTAACGGTCTTGTGCTCGATAGTTAGCTCGTTGAAAGGGCAGATGAATATGATATTCGTTGTACATGTTGCCTTTGCGAGAAGATCTGTATTTTATTTTTCCTCTTACCCCATTATCCTCTTATTTTTTTCTTTTCTTTTTGCTGGGGACTTTTAATTCCGTTCAAAAGAAATTTTAAAAAAATGACTTAAATTTTTGGAAATTTTTAAACACCATTTCCCTACCTTTTGGCGTAGACAAATCAGCTCCAGTTTCTCCCCACCAAGGTCATGGCCGTGATCATAACCAACAGGAGGTGTAGTCATACTTGAGGAGAGGAGTCGATTTTGAATAAGAGATGGGGACATACGGTGGGTTTTGTTTTTCTATAGAAAGATCTGAAAATGTTCATGAACCAGGGTATCTTTTTAACGCGCTTTTGTAAGTTTCACTTGTATGTAATGGAATCTTTGAACTCGATTTTTACCCACTTTAAAAGGTCAGATTAATTCGAAATTTTGGCACACTTGTCAAGGACCGATGACAATACAATAATTTCATAATTTTGTTTCATTATCCCGATCATGATGGTCGGGGAAAAAAGGTTTTAAGGTTTCGAATTTGGCGACAATTCTTATATCTTTTCCCAGATTTCGCAATAATTATAACCTTTTTCAGATTTGGCGACTAATTCCATGTGCCATTTTCAAATTTGGCGACTAAAAAATTAAGACAACCCTAAAACCGCAAAAAAGGATTGCGTTAATAAAATAAAACAAAAAAAAATTTGCTTATGTGAAAAAAAGGGGAGGGTGGGAATAAAAAAAACTCATGTATGTGAATAAAAAAAATTTATTTCTTACTGCTTTTTTTTTTAATTTATAAAAAAAAATTTATATTTAAAAATTTAAATGATACGAATTAACATTACAGCAATATGTTTAGAGGTGATAAATTTATTTCTAACTGCTAAAAATTTTTTTTTTTTTTGATAAACAAAAAGTTTAAAAATGATGATACAATTAACATTATAGTAATACGTTTAAAGGTGGTGTAATACAATTGACATTTAATATTTCTTCTTAAACCTATTATTAATTAAACCTGTTCTACAGAGACGGAATCTTTGAAATACAACGATAAGGGGTCATCCGAGGCCCGGGTTTTAAAAATAAATACCCCAACCCATTTTAATATTCATTGAAGAGCAGCTAATTCAACAGCCGCATAATTCCGGCTCCAAATATCGAACTCAAAGGGTAAATTCAACAAAAGAATAAATATAATTTTAAAAAAATAAAAAAAAAAACAGGCTTTTATTGTGATCGAACTAAAAAATAAAATAAAATTTTACTTTTAAAAAACAACTAAAAAACACGCTTTTCTTATAGTGAATCGAACTAAAAAGTAAAAAAATAACTCTTAATATAAGAATAAAATAATTAACGAGAAAATTAATGTCATTGGGATAAAAGCGTGGGGTGCTCAAAATAATTGTTATAATTTCTTACTAGCTCTATTCAGAAATGCTGAGTTAGTGAAAAATGTATTACAATGCGCCCCCGCTTTTTCCACTGAATCATTTTTTGTTATATTAAAAAATTTTTTCCCCAAAATTTTCACTATAAAAACGTGTTTTTTGTTTAAAAAAAAATTTTTTTAGTTTAATTCCAAAAACCCTTTAAATTTTTGAATTTAACTAAATACAATCCCCTTCATCTATTTTATACCTTGATTACATTAAAATTTCTCCAACATTGCCTTTGAAAGGAAAAAAAAAATAATTTTTGTTCAGTGAAAACTGTGTTTTAAAGTACTTATTTCCGAGAATCCGATTCGTACTCTTTAGGACAATGACTACGTTAGGAACTTTTGATTTTAAAAAATTTTCACATAAATTTTTTTTTTTATTTTAGTGCCAGTTAATTAGAATATACATAAAAATGTTTTATTTAAATTTTTGTGGTACAAACCCAACTCGAATATCCAACAATCCCATACTTACCACTAGGCTACCGCGGGCCCCGACATTAATATGTAATCCAAAAATTACAGTGAAAGAGGGATCCTGGAGGGGTTTTCTTCTGCCAGTCTTCACTCTCATTAAGTACAAAAATTTTTCTCCCCGGTGTTTGTATACTTTATATTGGGATTTTCAACCCCTTTCGAGGACGTTCCTCACGCCTCCCAAGTTTGCTCAGTTCTTAAACCACATACTTTCCCTTCGAAAACGTATTAACCAGTTTTTAAATTTAATTCTTTTTCTTATATCTTCAAATTCTTCTGATTTTTTTGTTCACCTAATTTATTAGGTGAGTTACCTTTCATCCGTTCATTTAAGTCATAGGTTCTCAACGTTGGCGATAACGCCCCCCTTGTGGGTGTTTGGGGCTATCAGGGGCAGTAAAAGACGCAGAATAAGTTAGTGGGTTTTGAGATGGTATGGGGACATGGGTAGATTAACTAAATATAGTCTATAAAAGACTAAAAAAACATACTGATTATATACTAACAAAAGTAAACTTTAAAACTGGTTAACTTATGTCGATTGTATTTATTTAAAATTGTATATTTGGGGCAATAGCTGTTTCAGACTTGCAAGTAAAAAAAAAATTGGGGACTTAAGAAAAAACTAAATTAAAAAAAATATATTCTTTTAGTAATAGAATATTTTTTAAAAAATTTAATTCGAGTTTTTACCAGGTATTATATATACGTTCTTATTTTTCAGCAGTGGGAGGGGGCGGTATTGAAATATTCACTAGAAAAGGGGGCGCCAGATCAAAAAAGGGTGGGAATTTATGATCTAAGTGGTATTCTTTAAGCTCAAGCACAGCATGCTTTTACTTCTGATTTGATGTGATGAGATCACGCATTTGATCTAGGGTTTTAACTTATAATCCAGACATCTATCCATCCAAAGAGGTCTGTAGTTCATGACAGAAATCTTACCAAGTATGTTCAGCTATTTTTTTGTTGAATATTAAACAGTTGATTGAATTTTTTAGGACCTAATTGAAATCTCCTTAACAATAAGTCTTCCACGTGATCATAAACATTTGCGCTTTCCTAGGGCTCAATTCACGACGGTCACATTATAAAGACAAACTCGTGTTCTCTATTGAGTTCAAAACAGACATAAAGCTAATTGTATTTGTTGTTCTATATGCAATACTTAGATAAAACTTCAAATTCCATAATTGGGTAAAGATGTTTAAATGTAATGAAAAAAAAATTTCTTCGAAAAGAATTTAAAATTAAAAAAATAATAATAATCTTATTTTATGCATAAACTTTTAAATAAAATGTATTTTGTATACAATGTATATTTTAAGAGAAAGTTTCTGCAAAGAGAAAAAGTTGGCAACAATGAAGCGTGTGTACTGATTAGCTGGAAATATAAGATAGCTTTTATCGTGTGACTATGATGTCACGCGAGTTTTTGAACGGATTGTGGCTAGAATCACGTGGTTATCATTATCATGTGACTATGACGTCACATGAATTCAGCCCATTATGTGCGAGACATCATACTACCACAGGATATCACTCAGATATCATGAGCCTCATCTAACAGATGTTTGAAAAAAAGTATGTATAAGATCGGTGTACTTGTACCCCATTGAAGGTCCTGGAGCTAATCTGATTTGAACTTCTATATAGTTTTAACATTTTATAATTCAACTTTTTTCTCCGCTTCCCTTCTTATTCTTCTTTCTGCCGCAATCCCTGAACATCTATTTTTGGAACTAGTTTGATATCATGGGGCAAGGCACCAAGCGCTGCTTGGTGCGAAAAAGGAATCACGCCAAGCAGCGCTTGTTGTCGCTGGAATGGAATCCAAGATGGTGGCCTAGCGGTATCAAATCGTCAGGAAGACAATTTTAAAGAATTGTTTTGAAATACATTGAAATATATTTCAAAAGAAGAATATAGGAAGAGATTGAAAATAACCAAGATCAGTCAATAAATAATGAATAACTGTATAATATAATAAAAAGTAAGATGTACTAATATTATGCAGTATATAATAATCTTATAATATAATTTAATAGTAATTATATATAAATATTCATATAGTATGATTTAATAATAATTATTACATATAGTGTAATAATTATTACATCATATAATATAATTTAATAATAATTATAAAGAAAAGAATAATCCTCGTATTGTAATATTAAAAAAATTATACATAAGAATACTCATATAACATAATAATTATAAATAAATAACATAATAATTATAAATGAATAACAATATAATAATTATAAATAATGAACATAATAATGATTATAAACAAATAACATATGTAATGATATTTATAAATAAATATAATAACAAAATTATAAATAACGAATATTATGATTATACATATAATAATATTTGTATTTTTATATTATATTATTAATAAAATAATTAAATAATATATATTGAAATTAATAATGAATAGCAATTAAAAAGTACTGAAAACATGCAATATTCGAAAAACTGCAAAAGTATCAAGGTAACCATATTGTAATGTTATCGCCCATCTTGGGGAACATAAACAACAACTCTTGGCGTGTGCCCCGTGATATCAAACTAGCACCCTATTTTTTTTTCATTTTGTTCTTTAAAATTTCCAATTTTTCACTTTTTTTTATATATAAAAACTCCTCGAACATCGATTTGATGAATTCTTTTTGATCCCATTACTCTTAAGGATGATTTCTTTTAATGTTATCACCACACACATATTCGGAGAGTAATATACCTAAATCTATTTTTTCCAACAACTTAATTTAGTTCTACCTTGTTACCTTTTGCTAAGGCATTTCCTGGAAAGCAAAAGATAACTATGCCAAAAGCTAAATTGACTGACACTTGCCAAAATTTTTGACCTACCTTTGAATTAAAAATCTCAAAACTCAAAATTGCCCATACGAAACTAGTTTTTCTTTTCAAAAAGTATATATAAATATTCGTATAAATTCAAATCACAATAAATGCAAGCAAGCAAAAGTAATTCAAGAACAAAACTGAATAATAAATTTTCTTTTTAAATTTACACTGAAAACAAAGCTGGTCAATTTGTAGTACTTTAGGTAAATCTTGAGAAGTGTAATCAAACTAAGAAAACATTTTCATTCAGTAAAAATATTAACACGAAAGTTAACATTTCAAAACCATAAACCAAAAGCGATTTTTTAAAATGGAACTTTAATTTTTCTTAAAGATATATCGTCAGCTCTCAGAATACCACTAATTTTTAAACGAATGAAAAAATAACTCTCAAACAGAATGAAATTTCTCCAAACAAAAACTCCGCAATATTTTCATGAAACATAGTTATAAAATATTTATAAGGCCAACCATCTTTTTCATGAAGACACATCAATAAGACAAGATTTTAATTGTTTTTAAATTATCATGTTGGAGTATTTAAAACAAAACTATAACACAGCAATTTTTCATTGTGAACACAAGAATTATATACAAAATTAATTTTTTCTTAATTACTAAGTTGGTATGATGAAAAAGAGATTATGCTCTTTAAAATTACTATTAACCTCAAATTTCTCAAAAAAGAAGAAAAAATATATAAACCGAATATTAACAGTGGTATATATAACAGAATTTTATACATTCAACAAAATTCCCTCAAATATAATACAAAGCACCAATTGGCTATCGATTGGTATCAGCGTGGTACAATATATTACTTTAAAACAATACTTAACTACTTCAGAAAAAAAAACTAAGCAAAAGTTACTTACCTTTCTGCAAAATACTAGGACAGGATGTCCACATTAGTACAAGCTCTAGAGGGTGCACCTTTTATAAGTCCTAGTGAAGGATGCACTTGCAGTCTGTTCGAAAATTCAAAATGTTTTGAGTTCACTTATCTTTTACACAAATCCAGGTGCTGTGTGCACTTTTCTAGTACACAATAAATCCAAGTGCTGTTTGCACTTGTCTAGTACATAATAAATACAATTGCTGTATGCTTTTGTTTAGTACATAATAAATCCAAGTGCTGGATGCATTCATTTTCTTAAAAATAATCCTAATGGTTACAATATAATTATCCATCATCGTGAAAGGTACGGTCAGCTTTTACTACATACTAAAATTTATTTCCTTCTTATTCACGAACATATCCGGATTCTGGCATCAATATAATTTAGTTGTGGTGTATATACTGCCAAATTTCAAGACTATTAATTTAATAAGCATTTATTTGTATAATACTGTTGCAAAATGGTACGCACACTTTCACAAGGTAAAAATGACGTATATCGTTCCACGTTTTTCATATCCGATTCATTTCTTTATTTTTGTTACGTTGTTGCTTATATTGTTCTAAATAATATAAGAACAAGAGATGATTCACACAAACATGAAAAAAAAGAGAAGAAAGGTTAGAAATTATTCTTAGCAGGAAGTTGCGAATGTCATTAAAGGAACGAAAAAAACAAATTGAATTCCATAAGATGAGAAATAAAAGTTATGACGCCACTTGAAGGACAGGATAACATTTTCTGCACATATATTCTGAGGGTTAAACAAGGTTATAACTTCAGAAACTTTAAACGGGCCCTATCAGATCCCTTGTGATTGTGGTGTGATTTCTGTTTTCAGTCGAGGTACGCACAGACAAATAATTGATTACAACCTATCAAAGAGGAAGATTGCTTTACATGAGTTTTCGAGAGGCATGGGTGAATCCATTCCATACTGATAGGTTGTAACAATGTTCACAGTTTGAGCTTTGTTACCATCTCCCCACTGACATTTAATTAATGAGTGTAACAAGCATTGAAACTTCTACATTAATTTGAATAGAAAATTATAAGTACAACAAGCACTAACAGTTTTTTTAAAAATATTCTCTTTAGTTTTTAATGTTAATATTGCAATTAAACCAGGCGAGAAAACATTAAAGTGTCCATTAAACTAACGTAGTTTATCCAACCAGAGCAATCTTATTAGAGTGAACTGCATCTATCCAAATGACAATGAATGAGACTAATGTTTGTTACGACATAGTGGAAAATAATTTACAAACTGCTTAAATGAAAGGTGTCAAAGCTCTAGGTTCCACGATTACTGACTTCTATTCGGAAGCAAATACGGCACGACTTGTCATGAGCGATGCGAAATCTTTTGGAGCAAGTCAAAGACGACTTTTTAGTCGGCTGGTCATTATGGAAGAATTTTGGATCTATCAGTCTGATTTAGAGACCAAAAAGATAAGTAAGGAGTGAATGCCCCTCCCCCAAAGTTGAAAAAGTCTGCGACAGGCTGGACTTCTACACGATAGATGGTGACACCACATATCTCCACCTCCACAATTTAGGCATAGCCTGGAGAGGAGGGAAATATTCTCCAACACCTGCACCCGTGATTTCTGCTGCGACCGCCCACAAGACTTTCGGACCCACTGATTTGACAAGCACGTACTCCGTGTGTACTCGGAGGGTATACGGTGGCATCGAACCCTGACTCTCCGGTCTGGAGTCTAGTGGAGCTCTAACCACTAGGCTACCCACGGCTCTAATCAAGAAGCATCTTGGTCTGAACATCAAAGGCGTTTGTCTTCTTGCCCATTATTAACCTTTTTGTTTATATCAAGGAGCAGTTGAGAAATCAAAATGACATGGTTTTGACATTTTTAAACACTGACCTTATTCACCCGATCCTTTCCCAAGTGACTTATTCTCAGAACTCAAAGTACCAATACAAATTACTTTTGTTGCGCTCTCTATGGTAAGCGAGCTGTTGAAAGCAAGTGAACTCGAGCTGTTGAAAGCAAACTGAACAGACATAAAACGAGGCGAGCGAGCGGAATGCGTTGTGTAGCGGTTTTGTGGAAAATTTTTAGTTTAAAAAATCATACATGTAAATAAACGTTAGATGTCTACTAAAAGAAACTTACTTCCTTACTGTCAAATTCATGATAGCTTCTCATTAAATTTAATAACGATCACGGATCTAAGAAAACCACAATTTTATTCAAGTCATGAAACAATGGTTTTTGCTGTAATCTGCTGAGTTTACAGAAACGTCCCTTGAAAGATCAAGAAATGCTAAAATAAGTATTTGACTCGAGATCCTGGATGGTTAATCAACGGCACTTATGCCATAGTGTGGCACGCAAAAACTTATTGAAAAATTTTAAAATATTGAAAGAATAATAATGTTGTCATCAAGAACTGAGTCAAAATCCGTAAAATCCCTACGCATGCACTAATGAATACAAAGATGAGTACAACGATGCAGTAAGATAGAATGGGGATATGGGTCGACCCCAATACTTTGAATTTTGTTTTAGTGTCGTTGTATCTTGTTATGGTTTTCCGTTCTCGAACGAGATCGAGTGTGACACTCTAGCTGACTAGCCCAATTGATTTTAAACTGCCGAGCAAGACAAGCTTTTTCAAAACTGTTTTTAAATTTTGAGGTCGAGCGTCGTTGTCTTAAAACTTTATTTTTGCTATGCCTAGGAGTAAACTTTTGACATCAGAAAGAAAATATGAAGAGAGAATTTAGAACTGTCCGGGAAAAACATCGTTAACGCATCAAAATGTTTCTAAGCCTGTTGGTTTAATATACAGAATTTGTGTTTCACTGACGAAAAAATTTAGCCTGTTCCGACATTGCAAACAATTGCATAATGATTTCCACAGCAAGTATCCTATCGGATCACCCTTGTGAATGGAATTTATCAATGAAAAAAAGTTCTTTAGGCTGACTAACAATCCTAGCTTCAGAATTAAAATGACGAAATGTGATAAAATTCTCTGTAGTGATATAAACGTCAAAAATATGGTTGATAAAATAGCTTTGACTAGAAATACTGTCACATGTATCGTATAGAAGACATGGGCCAGAATGTTGCCGCACAAATTGTCTTTGGACTCCTTATTAACTTTGGATGAAAGCTTTAATATCACAGACAATGCGTGGTTTGTGTGTTATACGAACGATAATTCTGACATTGTAGAACTTTTTGATTTCTCCAATTAGTTTTACCTACAAGTGAGGATATTTTTAATGAACTTAAAAATGTTATTGAAGTTAACAAAGTACAACGAATAAAAAATTAGATGATATTTGCTAGGACGGAGCCCAGTGGCTGAGTGATAGCGTATCGCGCTTTTACACAGGTACGGGGTACAAGACTCCGGGCTAGGCAAGGTCGACTTAGCCTTTCATCTTTCAGTGGGTCGATAAGTGAGTAACAAGTTTGCTTGGGAACTAAACATTGGGGGTTTCGCGTCAGACTTACCACCTGACCTTACCATCTTCTCGTGCACCTCAGTGCCCTAATTTGGTTCTTGTGCCATAAAAGCAAACAATCAAATAAAATCAACCTCAATGCCCAAGGTCACGAAAACTGAGATGGACACAGCAGGCCTTGGTCTCCTGGGCTTATTGCGCCATTGAGTTTAATTCAATTTGCACGGATGAAGCTTTTTGCATTGCTGGCAGAATAGAAGGTTTTGTTACTTTGCTTGAAATTTTTTTTGGAAAAAAATTTCTTACCTATTGTTGTATCATCCATCAAAAAGCTCTTCGTGGCAAAAGCATAAAAGTCTAATGCTGTTGACTTTGGGGCGCGCTGTAACCTCAAAATACGAGCTGGAGCTCAGAATCGACGACTGTTTCATGAGAATTTCCCAGAAAATTGAAAAAGGATGGAGAGTTTCTCCTTCACTGCACACACAGTGCGTGCTCTTTTTCCAAAGAAAGTACACTCACGAAATTTTGGAATTTGTGGAAGTGTGCTTTGAAATATCTGGAAGAAAACATTGGATTTCTTCCAGATAAGAATGAAGGCACTCAAAAATGAAGATGGGCTATGGAATTTAGCTGTTCTAATCGATATCATGAGACATTTAATTAATGAAGTTAAGATTACAGGGAAAAAAGGTTGCATTTTCCCTATTCCAATTGGTCATATATCTGCTTTTGTGAACAAACTTTTGTCTTTTTTTTTTTGGAGAAAAACGATTAATACATTTTATATTGATTCAGAAATTAGTTATCAAAGTCATAATACTCCGAACTATGAGAGATTTCAAAATTTATTATCAAGATTCTTTCAAATTTGACTATTTTTTCAATTTCTCTGCAAAAGGTTAATAATAGCACACCTGAAATCTGAATAGAAATTGTTGACTTCAGCACCATATTACACCGAAAAGCAAATATAAATAATTTATTTCGACTGTACGTGGCCAAAATTATATTACACTAGATGGTTTACCCGTTCTTCGCACGGGTGAATTGAAAAAATTAACAATACGGATTGGACGATAAAGAAGTTTTTAATTTTACGTGACTTGCAAATTAAAAAAAAAACAGGTTTGTTAAATTTTAAGTCTGTAGATCTAATAGCTGATAAAAGGATTTTTTTATTTATTTATAACTCCCCGTAACTCTCTTGTGGGTCGGTTTAAGAAAACACCTTGCTAAGCTGATCTCTTCTCTGCAAAAGTAGCATATTGTTACAAATTTTGTGTAATGAATGCTTAAAATAGTATCAATAATTTATATCTAGAAGTGTAATACATTAATATTACTTTTTGTAATATTTATTTTATGTTAAAATTATAATCTGCCTCACGCTCCGCCTGTTCAAGCCTTCGCAGTTCGGCTTGTGGAAACGTTTCGTTAAATCTAGCTACTTTCTTAGCTCGAGCTATATTAGAGCTTTGGGAAAGATTAGACTTACGCTTTCGCGCGCGGCTTAATTCTTAGTAGGTGCTTTTTCTACACTTCCAAAAAATACAGTACGGCAGTTATTATTTTTATACTTAAAAAATGCAATACCTGCTTATTCAGTTAAAACAATAGCGTTATAATTAACTACTAACCACAAACAAAGTTGCAAATTTGTCCCAATGATATAGTGTGAAAGACAAAGTTTATCTACTTTAAATACCAGAAGCGATAAAAGTATTTTGATATAAGGATCAATTTGTTACTACCAAACGTGCGTTACAGCATGCAATTATTAATTTTTATTGTAGTCGTATTTATGGTATGGCCAATAGAGCGATAAAAGTATTTATTTTGATATAAGGATGAATTCGTTACTACCAAACGTGCATTATAACGTGCAATTATCAATTTTTATTATATTTAGGGTTCGTTATTTTGGCAATAATGGCTTATACATAAAAGATTGATATATGCTGTCGCGGGCTTTTTTGCAGATGGTAGAATTGTTTATACCTCTAACATTATCTACAAATAATAATACTAATAAACAATTATCGTTATATTTTGGGTACTTCACACAATATCTTTATAAATTATCGCCTATGTGTTATTCTGATTTATAAGCTATATTATTGTAAAGTTTCATTAAAATCCATTCAGTTGTTTTTACGTGAAAGACGACCAAACATCCTCACAAATTTTCGCGTTTATAATATATATTAGGATTTTGAAAATTTGTACCGCCAAGTACTTATTGAAATTTACACAACTTGGCTGTCAGATATTTTTGTAGGTTTGGATTAACCTTTGAGTGTGTGAGCAAATGTTTTCTATTATGAACATAATATAAAATCAAAATATTATTCAAGATTAACTGATATGCAACTAAAACAGACAGTTTTGTCAACATTTTCAAGAACTAATCCAAATATAGGGGACTTGGTAAAAAAGAGGACAACAAATTCAAATGCTATGTTAACTCCTTGACTGGTTTGCCCGTACACTGCACGGGCTGCCAAAAGCTCGCCACAACCGGTTTGCCCGTACGCTATACGGACACTGATATTTTCTTCTCTCTGTCTTTGATTTACTCAAATTTTTATTCTTATTGTGAGATTATTGGTGTTAGTGTCTTAAGAGATATATATAGTTTGTGCATGGTATTGAAATATTTCGCATCCGGGTTTTTCTTTGTGGTGAAGGCTGGAATTTTTCATTCAAGGCAGGAATTTAGGTTCTTGAAAATATTCGATAAAGTATATGGATTGGCAGGCAATGCACAATTTATTCCTGGAAAAGAAATAAAAATGGAAAGATAATTAAAAAAATCCGATATTATCTCTCTGTCCTCATTGTAATGTAAGATTTAGTATTACACTATGCTTTAAACTGTGTGTGCATATAATATATATATATACACACATACAAAATCCTCAGCCGTTTGAAAAAGAGGAACAGACGTCAAATTTTTGACTGTATGAGAGAAATTCTTTTAAAGCATATGAAACATTCAGGGGGTTTTGTGTTCCACGATTATAAAATAAAAAATACTGTGAAAATTTTAAAATTGAAGATCATAATAAAATTCTTCTATTTTCGTATTATGTTAAGTATTAGGCTTATTTATAGGCAATAAAAAAATAAGCCTCTTTTTAGAACATTTTGGGCAAAAAATTGATTACTTAAAGGTTTAATTACGTATACTGACTGTTTAATAATTATTTAGAGTATAATATTTCACATGTTATGCATTTTGATTTTATATGTAACCTAATTGACTGAACCATTAAAGATGTTTATTAGCAATAAAACCTAAGTTTGTACTTTTATTTTATTTTTTGT
>BMAV01018191.1:0-14822 GCA_019973955.1 Trichonephila inaurata madagascariensis
ACTCCATCTGGGGTGCTAATTTGGAATAAGAGTATTACGTGCCAAGTTGTATTTTATGTTTGCCAAGATGATCGATAACATTACAATATGGTTACCTTGATATTTTTATAGTGTGATAATGTGGTTGCCATGTGAGTTGCTTGGCGCGATTAAGGAAGCACGCCAAACAGCGCTTGACGAGTAGCACTTCTATATGAAATTAGTTCAGCTTGTGTAGAGTTAAGCATTCTAATAACTAGGCCGACAATATTTAAGTTATAGGATAAGTATATGTTACTTTTCATTGTTCGGAATGTATTTTGTTTCGCTTCCTGTCAGTAAATTAATATATATATATATATTAAATAATCCTTTATTTCAGAGCTTTTGTATACTCGGGCCCCCCACGTAAGGTTCTCACAACCCCCTAGGGAGGCATGCCCTACAATTTGAGAAATGCTGTCTTAGATGAATTCTAAGAGGGTATTGCAAATATATATATGATATGATCTTTACTGTTAAAAAATATGAACCAATATAAAACTGTTTATATCTTTTACAAACTTATTTTATTAGATTTTTACTTACTTTCTTTTAACAATTTTGGCATGGTATTCTAATGACCAGACATACAATTTTTAGAGCATGTTTTTGTGAAAAGCTGTATTAAAATATTATTTTGACACATTACTGTGAAGAAAAATGAAGCCCACACGAGCTTATTGCATTTGTCTATCCAATATAAACATTGTTATTTTAAAACAGCAACTAAAACGAGTATTTTTAATCTAAGTTTCCGAAATTGTAAAAATGTTTTTCGAATCAAGTAAATTCAAAATTTAAATTTGAACATTCATTAACTAAACGTGTGTGTGTAAAATGGTATTAAAGGAAACAATGACTTGGCAAGGATTTCAAACACTTGTTATATCAGGAAGAATATTTTCATCACCTCGATTCTAGGGAGTAAGGCTTAGAGGGAAATCGCAAGGAGCAGCTGTGAATATTCTTAAAGTACTCTTCAGTGATAAATAAATATTTTGAAAATTTAAAAGGCATTTCAGTTGGTATTAGAAAATTAATAGGTGAGTTGCTAATGATTGTAGTTTAGAGACCAATAACAAGATAAAAGGCAGTTTGCAAAATCTGGTCGCAGATGTGTAGAGCAAAACGAATTTTTGTCTGAAGTGTTTATGGTGCAATTTTAGAAATTCTGTATGCCGTCATCTTAATTGGACGTCTGAAATTGGGCCTATTTTAAAATTGTTTAGATAGTTAAAGAGTATTTTTCCCTCACCGTGCATAAATTGAAAACAAAAGTTACATTTAAATGTTTTCTTAATAAATAACGTATATTCCCAAAATTAAAATTTTAAACATCAACGTTCAATTATATACCATTTCATTTAAAAATGTAGAACTTTTAAGGAGATATGGATTTGGAAGAAATCCAACTTTAAAAATTGTCATACGTTCTATTTAAATGTTGTAACCTTTTTATAGGATTCTTTTTTTTATTTATTGAATTAGACAATGATTACAATATTTATAAGATAAAAATAGCTTAATTAAGCATTTGTGTATTAATTTCTGTGTTTATTTGATACAAATTGTTTTCCAAAATTAGAAGTTTAAAGTTCCTTGTGTAAACAAAATGTAAGTAGGCTGTTCAATAAGTAATAAGATTAATTTTACTACCGCGAAACCTCTCATCGGAATGTTAATTTCTGTGGCATAAGAAAAGTGTGTGGTCTGTATTAACAAAAGCTACTGATAGATGGCGAGTACAGACTCATACTCTTGACTATCACGTGCTCGAACTGAATTGTGTTTGCGGGTGCCTACGAGCCGCGGTCCGTTGCCGAAATGGAAGCAAAATTTTGCAAAAATCATCATCGGAGACATTTAATATGATACGATATGATTTAAGACTGAAACAAGAAGGCGACAATATCTTAAAACGCTTCATCACAGCAGACAAAGTTTGGTTGCATCACTGATCCAACCATAAAACAACACAGTGAACGGAAACATCCATCTTCACCTACTCCGAAGAAAGCAAAAACTGTGAAATTGGCTTATAAAGTTATGATTATATATATTTTTTTGATTATGAAGAATTTTATAACAACACGCTGTCGAACCCGGTACTTCCGTAAACGGCTCGTACTACGCGAATGTCCTGCGAACAATGATACAGCACGTTAAAAGGAAACGTCCATTGCTCCGAAATGGCTTCCTATTGCACTCTGACAATCCCCGATCACACATTGCTCGTTGCGTACTGGTGTTTTCGCAGCAAAACAACGTAGAGATTTTACCACACCGTCAATACAGTCCTGATAAAACTCCATGCGATTTCTGGCTGTTTCCTCAACTTAAGAAACCATTACGAGGCAAATGTTTTGCAACCTGCAAAGCATGTGTAAAGGCTGCTGAGGCGATTTTGATAAAGCTCTCAAAAACGTACTTTTACATGTTTTTAAGAAGTGGAAAGAACGTTGGGATACATGCATTACGTGCTGTGGAAGTTATTTTGAAAAATACCATGTAAACGATGACGATTAAAGGGGTTTTTTTTTATAATTTTAGTCTTATTACTTATTGAACAGCCCGTGTATATACATATTTTTAAGGGAATGTGCATTTTTATTCTATTATTTTGTAGGATATAAATGCAACTTCAGTTTACTCTATGTCATATTATTACATTATAATTTCAAAAAGAATACATCACTTTCACAACAAAATCCGAAAAAAACTTAAGTTGTATATTAATTATAAACCTGCATTTATTTTCCTTTTAGACATTCATTATTAAAGGGCTATACACAATTAAAATTATGTATCGCATTATGTTGTTAAAATTGTGCAAAAAAGAATAATCGCTCGCATTCAGTGTTTATACTTTGAAACGAGGACAATATCTAAAAGTCAGAGCTATTTTCTTTTTCGTTCTTAAAACTGAAGTAATCTCCGAATTAAAAATAGACTTTTTCTTCTTCGCAAAAGCATTTCTTATATGACCTCAAACTTTTTTTAGAATAGACTTTTTTGTGTACTTTTCAAGACGTTTTACACAAAAGTGCTTTGGGAAATAAATTAAACCTCATCTTGACAATGGCTTAGATTTGAATAATGAGATATGTAACTTTTTCCGAATTATGAAAGAAAGTTTGACATTTTAAAGAAAGTTTTTTTAAAATATATTTGCATTTCTTTCAAGAGAAATCATGTTAGCGGGTCTCAGGACCCTTAAACTTCTAAAATTTCGATTTTTGAAAAAAAATATATGTTATAGCCCTATCTTTTCTAAATGTTTTGCAACCAAAATTTTAATGATACGATCAAAACTTGAGCTGTTAATAAAAACTGAAGCATCCCAGGAGTAAAACAAAACCTTGCCACGCCCATTTTTTTAACAGCTGTTTGACGGTATCCAAACTTAGCTTTTTAGAAGAGCCACATTTAATATTTTTACTTTAAAATAGGTATCAATTCCCGCCTTTGAAAAACAGGTAGCATAGCTGCAACTCAACTCTACTGCAGCAATTGTTTACTCCAAAGCTGTTAGATTTTTTCTGCCGATTTCAACTTTTGTGTGATCTTTTCGCAAAATGGAAAATTGTGGTAAAAGCGATTGTCTGGTCAAAGACCTAAAAAAGAAGGTTTCGCGTACAAGTCTTCTGAAGAGAAAGCCCGCCGACTGGAAAAGAAAAGCGTGGAAGAAGAAAACAAATTTTGTAAGGAAAGCACCAAACAGATAAAGTTCTATAGTGAAGTTGCTGAGTGAAAGTGCCATCTTTCACCGTGAACCTAATATCACAGCATTTTAAAGGTTAGGTTGATAGATACTTCAGTCTTTTTCTTTGGCCACTAGGAAAATATGTTTGTTGTTTGGAATGCCAAGTGGCAAAATAAAATAAAACGAGAAATCTAATGTAGGGACTTTTCATCATCTTTTTTAATGCTCAAACTAAAAATGCAAAAAAACTGGAATTCATGTGAGCCTATTGGGAAGCAAAAAGAACATTCCAGAAATAAATAGAAGATCTGGTCTTGTCATGAGATGTATAGGCCGGCGTTTACCATGCCGCTACATTTTTGTACTATTATGTCATTGCTAAAACCTGTATCTCAAAAGGCATATGGGACAGTATCAAATATAAAAAATCCAGTAAATGCGTCGATGAGTGATGCTGCTGAAGAAAGTACCTTCTGATGGAACACGTAACTGTGCATTGTTGGCTGCGGGGATGGCACATGGAAACCCAGACATGCATCACTTGTTGGTGTGCACGTTAATTGGAGCAGAGTGTGGAAAGGTGCTCTATCGAGGTTATGTCATCCTTCCGGCGCGACCATTTAGTTGTCCAAAGTTTGGACTCAAATACAGTTTTTTCAGCGAACTGCGCCGTTTCCGGTAAAAAATCATAATGGGTCTGCTTGGACAAATGGAAGTGAGTGGGATGAAGAAATTTTTTTCCGTTCTGAAAGTAAGTATGTGGCCTAAGAGCATAAACAGCAGGAGATGAAGACATATGCGTCTCAGATAGAAAAGCCCTTATGGTGACAATATCAAAATTGAAAAAATAGAGTGTGTTGGGCTACGTTCAAGAGCGAATGGGTAGTCGCTTGAGAAAGTTAAAATCATCTCTGGCAAGAAAATTGTCCGATGGTAAAACAATTGTAAGCGCCCCACAGATAAGCCACAGGTTAACAGCTTTATGGAAACGTACCGTGGTAATACCCAAAAATGTACACGAAATGAGTGGTGGCTATCTGGGCTGTATGGGCTCATATTGTTAAAATGACGAGCAACCCAAACACTGGGGTTTTGGCCTCTAAAGGCAGCAATAGTTGGTGTAAATATAATGTCGTAGTCCAAAACAATAAAGTGCCGGGTTTTAAACACAAAAAATAACAGCCAGTTTTCTAAAAATAAAACCCATTTTCAAAGTGATCATGTCGCATTTAAATCAAGTTCGATGAAGGTGCCCTGGAGGTAAAACTCAAAACCCAATGAATCTTTGAATTATTATTTAACGGAAAACACAGCCCAAAAACTATTGGATCCAGCATTACCATTACAAGAATAGGGCTGCTTTTAGCTGTATGTGACCGCAATGATGGGGATAAGAGCCAAATTGATATAATTAATGCAAATACTAAAATATAACAAAATAACGTTATTACTGCTAAAGATTCTGATAAAAACGCTTATCGACAGCTTTAAGCGCGTAACGGCAAGCTCTCCTCTGGAATCACGAAAAACAAGCCATTGAACTGGCCAAAGAAAATATGAAATTTAAGTTGTCTGAGGGGTGTATGATCCAGATATTGTTTAGGCATAAATAAGGTAACCCATATTATTTTTTGTCATGTTTTTAATTCAATGACTTATTTTTCATAAAATTAAGCTTTCCCATTTAAAACTCCACCTGTTTTATTTATTTGAAATTACAAAATTTTTCAAATACATTTTATATGATTTATACACTTTTTTCAAATAAACATTGACTTAATTGTTTTTGCCATATTTCAACTTTTCATTCATTTTTCGCAGAACTAGAGCAAGTTTAAATTAAGCTTCAAGTTAATCTAATTTAAAATATACTTATTCTATTTATTTAAAATTTCATTTACATCTTTTAAAATACATTTCTATACAAATTATAAAACATTTTCTTTTTACAAATTACTGACATTATTGTCTTTTTTGCTACCTTCTGTTGTTCTTTACAATTTGCAGAACTTAAAAATTAAGCTTCGGGACACCTTTATTTCTTAGAAAAATACTCTTCCATTTATATATACAACTTAAGAGTATGTATCGTGAGTTTTTTGAACTTCAAAAGAAATTACTTATCTGTTTTTTGATCATCATTTAACTTTTAACTTATTTACAGTAAATCCTACAAATTGAGTTTCCTGCTGGCCAATTTCCTGTAAAAATTCCTTGCCCTTTTATTAGAAATTTTATGGACAGCTTAAAAAATAAGTTATGAATTTGTATACTACTATTTTAAAAAATACATGATTATATTTTTTGCCTTTTTGCAAACCTTAAACTCATTTTCTCAAAAATACAAAAAATTAAGCTTGCGCTATATAAATTCAAAGAAACTACTTGTCCTATTCTATAAAATTTCTCTTATACAATCTTCAAATTAAGCTGTCTTCTACAAACTTATACGCAAATTTTAAACATATAGTTGAAAAAAAAATTTATGCTTGTCAAAATAAAATTTTTTCCAAAGTTTTTAAAAATATTATTTTTTTTAAATTTAAATATTAATTACTTAAAAACCAAAAAAGTGTGTGTATAATTTCAGGACTCCAGCATTTTTCTATACAATTTAAAAACTAAATTCTGTTTAAGTTTGGTCAATTTAACTTCAGATTTTACGCGCAGTAACATACTAGCTTTTGAAATTTCTAAAGCTGTCCAATTTAAAATTCCTTATAATTTTAAATTTTTAAGAAACAATCTAAATTTGATTAAATATGTATATAAGTATGATTATAGTGGAGAAAAGTTTCCAAGCTTCCATGTTGTTTTTTATAGAAAATTATATGGATTCGAAAGAATGTTTTTCTTGCATTCCCTTTCTATTTGTGCCATGAGTCCCATGACCCCTTAAGAAAACTAATAATATTCAGAGGCAAAAAAGTAAATAAATGAATTCAGTAAAGAAAAAATAAATTTATGCAGAAAAAATTCTGGATTTTGCTAAATGAGGCATAGAAAAGAATTATAATTATTTTTTTCTTTTAAAACATATTCCTTAGTTCATAAAAACCCCAAAACAATTATTTTTGAATTTCCGAGCACTATTATTTTTTGTATTATAACACTTAAGAAGAATTCATGCAAAAAATCATTTCCAACTTACTTTTATAAAAAGTGTATTCTACTCTAATCATCGTTTTAACACATATTATTCCGTTTTATTAATACTTTTACTTATCTTTCATGCAGTTTTTGAGTTTTTAATATAACTAGTAATATAAGTAGGATCCAGTTGAAGACACAGAGTATTATATACAACAATCAATAATGTATATATATATATATATATATATATATACCATTATTTGGTAAGTATAATAATTCTTTAACGATTATATTTTAGATTGCTAATGCTGCATACTGATGTTATAGAAGAGGAAGATGCCATTGTTAGCTTAGTATATTTTTTTGCACAATAAACACATAGCGTTCCGACAATACATGAAGCAGACGAGAGACACAAACCAGGCTGCAGCTAGTTGCCCATGACAAAGACAAAGAAGCAAAGATGGTGGATTTTCCAGATTCTTGGTTTGTATTCAAAACAGCAAATGGAAGCACAACTCACATGGCCTTCATTGCTGAAGTTCTTTTGCAGGAAAGATATTGTTCAAAATATCCCCTTTCGGTGGGTAGTATGCTATTTTTTATGCTCGAGTCCGAAAGGTCAGGACCATTACAAAATAAAACATGTTCAAGATTAAATAAATGGAAATTATTACTTATATGTACATTTTATATCTTTATCTCATTAAAAATTGTTTTACATTTGCTATTGTCAAATACAAATAAACTTTTTTTGCTATCTGCCACATGAAAATGCTGGTGAAATACTGGTTTCTTTGTTTATTGATCGTGGCTACATAGCTAACAGGTTCCCTGCTATTTACAATTAGATATTTTCCCTTTAAAACATATCTATAACCATAATGTAAGATATTGAAATGAGGTATAATGGAGCCTTTTTATTGACAATCGAATTACATTTTATTTAATAACGCGACACACTGGTCATCTGACTAGAACATCTGCTCATGCCCTTTAGCACCGAAGGTCAGGAAAACTGAGTAGGGCTCAGTAAGCCTTGACCCTCATAAGCTGTAGCATCACTGATCTTAATTTAATTCAATATGAATTCAATTAATTATACTCTAAAACTCTCAGTCAATTTTTATAAGTCGCATTGGACATGGATTTCATAATGAGGATAATACTTTTAGAGGTGTCTGATTGTTTTTATCCAAACCCATTTGCTAAATTTAAATTTGAAAAAATGATTAAACAACACATAGATCCCACTAATTGGAATTATTTTACACTTGCACTATACAGTGAAACATGTTTAACGCGAAAACATTTAAGACGAAATATCGGTCAACACGAAATAATATAAAGGTCCCGACCAGCTACTATTTATTTCCATGCATTTTTTCTCTTAACACGAAACGAAAATCACTGAACACGAAAATATTTTCATTCTGGGATAAAACAAAATAGGGAAAATAAAACAACTTTTTCTGTTTTAGAAGAATATTTTTTGCGAACACAAGGGCAATGAGATAGGGAGGTTACAAACTGCTGTTCTGCTTAAAATGAAGATGGAACTTCTTAAAGCTGTCTATCCAAAACAAAAGATGAAATTGAAAATCTGTAGAGATTTTAGTACTAACTCTCCATTATCAATAATAATTTTAAAAAAGAGCAAAGTATGGGAACCTTTGAAAGGAGTAAGTTGAGCCAGAGGGAAAACGGATGAGAACGACCAAGGACGATGATTTAGAGATGGCAGTACTTGTTTGGTTCAAACAATTGAGATCTTAGTATGTACCATATCAAGACATTTCAATGCTAGAAAAAACCATGAACTTTCTAAACCAATAGGTATTACATTTTCTACAAATCCAGGATTGTTGGAACGTATTATATACGAGAAGAGGAACATCATAAAAATTATGCCAAGTTATTCAGATACACATTCCAAAGGTGAAATGAATAACAAAATGGATGACATCGAAACAATTGTTGATAATTTGATGCTAAAAAAGGCAATACAAATAAAAGAAAAAAATATGAGATTATTTTCCAAAAACTCAATAAATATTTTTTTTAAAAAAAAGAAAAAAGCTTGAAAGAATTTCATCAAACTCTTATGAATGTTTTTGTTTCATTGATTTTTGTTAAATATATGCATGTACACATATCTATGTGTGTGAATTAAATGTACTCCAGTAAACATAATATTGTTGATTATACCTTTTTTCATTATCATTTAACACGAAAAAGTATTTCAGTCCTCTCAGTTTCGTATTAAACGATTATCACTGCATGTGGTTTTACACCAGTGCCATCTGCAATTACTGAAATTTTTCCAAAATCCCGGGATTTATTGTTTGTATACACACTATCAAAATGCTATTGTCAACGACCAACTAAAATAAAATCTGAATAAAAACAAAAATATTTTACAAAATCTTTGCTCTTAAGAATGATATATATTTTCTAAAGAAAAAATCATATTAAGATGTCAAATTATTATTCTGCACTGTCTATTTTCGGTAGACATTACTTAAGATAATTTGTTTAAAATAAATAACACTTAAATAGTATTATAAGTAATTATAACATGGCTAAGTAGCCTTTATAACCATTTATTTTTTTTACACAAATAAATTGTGAAGTGAGCATTGAAGAGTTATATAAGAGGCAATTTTAATAATTTGCAAATTTATTATTTCATATATTACGCAAAAGAAGTGATAAAGTACTTTTTTATAACGTAAGAATTGCATCCCAATTTCAGTGTACTATTTTTTTGAGCTTTATGAAGTATGACACACATTGTTCAATTAAATATCAAAGTTTGCAGTGGAACACATTGTCACCAAAGTTCTGCATTCAAAAAAAATATTACCTATATTTCTAGTTGTTTTTTATTTCCTCATGAAACACATATATAGTGACATCTGTAATGGCTTGTATAAAATAAATTATCTATATACATTAAATATATTATTGTAGAAAGAAGAAATATGGTAGCCTAACATGTTCCAGAAATAATGAATGTATATTGTAAGAAATATATTAAGCTGAATAAAAGAGCCCATGTTTTCAATCTACATAGTATTGCAGCTATCGCAGTGAATGAAAAAATTTACAAAATAATATGTGGATTTCACTATCCTAAGCCCTAGACCAGTGCTACTCAAAGTTTCAATATTTGCAACAAAATATTCAATCTTACTTTTCATCGCCCCTCCTCCATACAATAACAAAGTATTGAATTCAATAATACACTTTTACACTAAAATATAATACAAGTTTAACTTGTTAAGTACCATTGTCATATATAACCGTCTCTTTCAGCCAAAGCGTTAATTGCCCTGGACGTATATATACGTCTTTACGAAGTGCTTTCTTTTGTACGTACTGCTATACATAAAACTATTCCGAAGAATTAGGAATGCAGTTAAAGGACTTTTACAGTATTTGCGAAAGATTTACATATTTCTGAGAATTTGCTTATTCTTTTCTCTTCCCCCCATACATCACATATGCAGAAAATGGTGAGCGAATTGCGCAACTTTTAATTTAGCAGTTAAGGGAAAAATTATAAACCGTACAAAGTATCAAGATAAGTGTCAATTTTTGTATATAATTTTATATATGAAAGCTGATGGGGTCACTGGTAATTATTTAACTTGTTAACTTAATTTTGTTATATTAATTATAAAGCACATTGTGCAATACTGATACATTTATAAGTGTAAATGTGTATTTTATTTTTATTATGCTAGAATATATTTCATTTGTTTATATTCAGTACATTAATATTTTTTTAAAATAATCTTCTGTTTTCGACTTTTCAATATGCTCACGCCCCTCGTAGAGTTATCAAGCCCACCTAGGGGTACTCCCCACAGTTTGAGAAACGCTGTCCTAGAACAGCCCAAGGGGGGGGCTGTTCTGTTGTTTGGGCGCCCAAGCTAAAACGCGTTAAATTATCAAAAATTATAACGGAATATATCACCCAGAGCAGCACGGGAAAGACAAAGATGAGGAAGTAGAACTTGATTATTGGATGGATAACTGCTAGTAGTCTGTAGTGGCATTCCACATGGTAATGTGCAGACTTGCACTCTGATATGCAAGCTTATACCATAGCGTTTCTCTAACTGTGGTGTGCGCCCCCTAGGTGGGCGTGATAATCCTACCAGGGGGTGCGAGCATATCGAGAAGTCAAAATTAAATACTTTAAAAAAATTAATAATTTACTGAAAGGGATCAAAACAAAATGCATTCTGATATAATAAACTATACACATTCGCAACAATATAATATACTAATGAATGTATCTGTACCGCACATTGTATTTCATAATTAATTCATCAATGAACAAGTTTAATAATTACTATTGACCACAGAGCTTGTCAAATACAAAATTTTATGGTAAAATGTTATACTTATCTTGTTAATTTGTACAGTTTATAATTAAAGTTGAATTGTAGCTTTAGTGTTAGTATTAGAATTCAATACACAATTATTATATGAAGGGGGGCGCCATGAAAATTTGTTTGAAAATTTTGTCACAAATATTGAAAGTTTGAGAAGCACTGCTATACCAATATAGTACATAACTATACTTTTGCCTATAGTGCAGTGTTTCTCAAACTGTGGGGAACTCCCCCCTTAAAGGGCGTGACGTCTCTACAAGGGGTGAGCCTATTGAAAAGTGGATAACAAAAGATTATTTAAATAAAATATTAATTTACTGAAAGTAAACAAACAAAATACATTCTGACATGATATAAAATAAAATAGCATTTACACTGATGCAATACACTTATAAATAAATCAGTGATACACAATGTATTTAATACTTAATTTAACAATTTTAAGTTAAAAACTGGTTATTAATTACCAGGGATCCTATGGGTTTGTCATATATATAATTTATAACAAAAATTAACACTTATCTTGATAATTTTTGTACATTTTATAATTACACCTTGACTGCCGATCATAAGTTTCGCGATTCGCTTCCCAATGCCAACCGTTTTCCACGTAGGCACGCGAATGAGATGTATTGGGGGAGGTGGGAGGAATAAAGGAGCAAAAATAATCTGGAATAAGTAAATCCTTCGCAAACATTGTCAAGGTCCTTTTATTACATTCCAAAGTCTTGGAATAATTTTACGGATAGCAGTGCACAGAAAAAATCGTACTTCGGAAATACGTATATATACATCTGGAGAAATAATGGCTTTGGCTTAGCGAGACGTTTATATACATGGGTGGTGCTTAAGAGGTTGAAGTCGTATCGTAGTTTTAGCGTCAAAGTATAGTATTATTGTATTCAGTACATTGTTATTGTATGGGGGAGATGAAAGCAATGATTGAATATTGGGTCGAGTATTGCAACTTTGAGAAGCACTGCTATAGTGAATATGTTCGCGCGCGCGAGTCATTATGAGTTGTCTCTCGTGTGGAAGACAATAAATTTTTATCAAAGAAAAAGCACATATTTATACTCGCTCGGAGTCAAGTTTCAATACTGCTGACAGCACTAAAGAAATAAAGCTGCTATACTTTTATTTAATATAGGGTCTTAAAAAAATAACAGTATTTGAAAGTAATAAGTTGCACTGCAAGATATTAAAAGGAAGATAAACAAATAGATAAAAAGACAGCAAACGTTAATTAAATCCCTATATTAATATTATTTTAAGGAAATAAATAAACTGATAAAATTTTGTTTTAAATTATGTTCTATATAAAATCCTTCAAGTCATCACCACACCTTGTTTCTTCAAGCTCTTACATAAATTACGGAAACTTTTATCTGAAATTCTCTTGTAAATGGCGATACTATTCTATCGAATGTTTTTTTTTTAATTTTTTTTACATAAATTATTTTTTAAAAGTACAAGAGTATCAGGGTAGAAGTGTTCTTGATCAACCGATTAAATTTCCAAAATAATGAATTCTGATGAGAAAAAAAATAGTGAGTTCCATATGTGTGTGCGTGAAGCAATAATTAATCTTAACATACTAAAAATTATTTCAAAGTGTACCAACCTATCATTATAAATAATGTAATGCATTTAATTACAGCAGTTGCTGGTGAGCTTGATAAAAATATATTTCCCAGGAACAATGAAAGTGAAATGTGGTGATTAAGAATACTTTTAGTGTATAATAATATGCATTAACATGTAATAATATATTTAGAAAAGTTATATATTTATATAAAAACAACTTATAGGGTTGATTAAAGATGATAGATCCGTATAGAAAATGAGATAATTATTATTTTCAGAAATCCAACGTAATATAATAAGTTGCATTCTTAGATAGCAATACTTCACATTCGTAAGAAATAAAATATAGCTCAATAAAAACAGAGGTTATCATGCACTGCCATTAGAAAAAGTCTAGAAAAGGGTTTTATGTCAAAATTTTTAAAAAAATATATTAATTTTCTTGTTAAATTACATGATATTAATATTTGCGCAAGGTATAATCAAAATAGTAAACAGTTATTATGATAAGACGTATAATGAAGTGGTACATTTTAAGGGGAGTAGGAAACGTCTACACCGATAATGTTAAATTGCTGTTTTCGATGCACCTTTTCTACAAATCTGTTATGTGTACATGTTTGAAATTTATCATACAATTAAAGTGCACCTTTCTCACATTATACTGAAATGAGCTTTTAGCTAATTTTGAAATTTTCATAATTTATAAAATATTTTATCAAACATAGTGAAATATGACTCATTTTTCACATCAAAATTTGTAAAAAATAAATTTTTGAGTTTTTTACAAAAATTTCATTTCAGTATATATTAGCCAACATTATAAATATCATAAAAAAATTTACATACCTGTGGACAGTAGTATCTCAGAAAAGATACATTGAATATCAAAATTTACATTTTTAGATAAATAGATTTTAATGTATACAGTGAGAATTCTAATCAGCAAGGAAATTAAGAAAATAAAAGGCTTAGTTTACAACAAAAGACACATGTTTTGGTTTATATCAGACGTTAAACTTTTAAGCAAAAACGAAGTGTTTTGTTTACATTTTTCACCATTCAAAAATGCGTCACCCAGTTTCAACGATTATTTAAAATAATATTTGGGGTTCTAATTCCCTTGTTAATTTTAAAGGTATTTTTAAGGGGAAAAAACCCAAATTTTTAAAAAGTAAAAAACTCAAATTTTCAAAAAAAAGATTTTTGTTTTCCAACACGTTAAAAAAAATAAGAAAACGCAATTGTTTTAATTATTTACTTTGATATGAATACGCACTGGTTTTTATTATATATACATCATTTCTCTCTGGTAATTTAAAAAATTATTTAATCTACCTTCCCCTCGCCTCCTATATAGATTTTTTTTAAGAAATACCTTAAATTGTAATTAATTTTCTTTCCCAATTTAAAAAATTTCATGAAAAGATTTTTTTTAGCAAAAAAGGGACTTTTCCCAAAAAACGTTTGAAGAAGCCCTTCTGAATTTCTAGCTAATTTCAAATGAACATTTATTTATCAATTCAAACTTGCACGTTCTCGTGGGAGAGTTAATTAGTATCATGCTAAAAGCCGAGGGGGTTTGGGAACAAACCACGTAATTTTTGAGCTATGGTCAAAGGGGGAGGACAAAGCGGGACCCCCTTTCAAAATCCCCCCAACAAGGACGTTTTATCCTCGACAAATTTGCGTAGGGCGCCTCTTTAAGACGGGTCTTTAACAGATAGGTTTTTGCCCCACCGCCATGACACGTGATCACTAGGCCCAAAAAACCTCCGGGAAAAATGTATATTCTTGGAAAAGTTTTTTAACTTTTAAATAATACATTTTAAATATCAGAAATATATTCCCTTATACTAGAAATAAAAATTTGAAATACTATTTTCTGAGTTTTTTGCCTTTTGAAGAATTTTCAAGAACTAAAATATGCTGAATAATTATGTTAATTTCTATAGAATAAATATTTATACAGCTCACATTACCTTGTCTTATAAATTAAAAAATTTGAAAAT
>BMAV01018192.1:0-16679 GCA_019973955.1 Trichonephila inaurata madagascariensis
CTTTTCCCCCCAATCCCGAAGATAAAAAAAGATATTATGCAAATGATATACTATAAAAAGGATAGAAGCTTTGATGATAAGATATAGCGCGGCAAGCTTAGAGATAGTTTAGTGTGGAATCATTCTGATCGTTAGTGCTGCAAGTAAAGATAGCTTAGTGTGTAATCGTGTAAATCAAGAGTTAGCAGTCCGATAGCTTTAGAAGGAATAGAAATCCTATATAAAGAAGTTGGAATCTTCATATATAAAATGAAAGATAAATATCTCTTTAGGTAAAAGAAGGAGATCTGCAAAAAGGTAATATTTGATATAAGTAATTAGATGAATCGTATTAGTCATTATAATTGAGATAAAGGATCTAGTTGCGTGATCTGACTTAAATACACGGTTTAATTTGGTGTTAACTCTCACTTTAATTATAATTGTCAAATTAGAAATTAAGTAATATAAGTTATTCTTAATAAAAGTTGTATTAAGAACTATTATGTCTCATCTTTTGATAATCCCACACCTCTAGCTTACGCGGAACCGGCACGACATGGTCATCACAGGATGGCTATGTCGCAGTATGTAGAAAAGAAAGTTTCTTCTTTATTACTGAGAATGCTTCTTATTTATTGTTGATGTAGTCGTGAGTTTATATCACAAAAATCCCTCTTGTTTTTTTCGTGGCTTAAAAATATTTTCCACATTCATAAAATGCTCTGCCAACGTTGGCGAGAGGAGGGACCCAAAAAAATGGGAGAACGATTACTGGTCCCGAGCTATGCTCCTTTCCAGTAACCATTCTCCCATTTTTCTGGGGCTCAACATAGTGTTTATGGGTCTCTCAACGATGCTCTGCAGAGGGGACAGGTGGTGTAAATGTCCAGATGTTGCGAAAGACACCTCGTATGAAACACGTGGCCACACTGCGTTCTCTGTGGCCAATGGATGGGAGTGAGGCAGATGGGGCAGGAATCGGGCACTTGAAACACGCTATCGGGCCATTTCTGCCCGTAGCACCCATTCAACACGATTTGAGCCAATTTCATCCAGGGGGCGAGAGTCTGGGGACCATGCTCTGTCCAAGCCCTGTGCACCAAATTGTACAGTTTGGGTTTGCCAATCACAATCCACACGGCTTCGATAAAGGCGCCCTTTCCCTTGCTGGCCTCCTGTTCCAGGTATTCGTCAAACACGTCCGCCGGTTCAAAGTATGCAAATGACTCGAACGTAGGAATCTCCCGGGGGTCAAGATTTGGCAACAGCTGTTGCATCTGCTCCACAAGATCCACCGTATAGATGGGTTCGAGAGCAATGACGTCGGCCGGTTTCAAGGCGTTTAAGCTCGATCGAAACTGTATCATAAAATTAATATAATCTCCAAGGTCTGCCCCTTGGTAGATGGCAAGATTTAGTGCAAAGGCTTTTTCGTCCTCCATGTCTCGTGAATAAAATGAGGCGACTGGCTGTTGAGCCCTGCTTTTATAGCAGAGAGAACACGGAAGTGGCTTCTGATTCGTCGATTCGACTGATAAGGATTAAGAAATGGACGGTACGAGGTTTGGATCAACCTTGACCCGAGGAGCTGACAGGGAAGGATAAGAAGGCTGTGCGTTTCAACCTGGGTCCCATACAGAGTAGTTTGAGAGTTGTAAAGTGTTGCGTGCAATAGTATTTTGAGAGAGTTGTAAAGTGTTGCGTGCAAAGGTGTCCAACCTTGGCATACAGAGGAGCCCAAAAAAATGGGAGAATGATTACTGATCATCAGTAATCATTCTCCCATTTTTCTGGGGCTCGTGACGGTGTCTAAGGTGTCCTCAAAGGGTTGGGTGCTCTGCAGAGGGGACAGGTGTTTCTCTCGTCGAGGTGTCGTAGGAGGCAACGTATGTGAAACGCATGGCCGCAGTGCGTCTTTTCTGGCCAGTGCATCGTGCCGAGGCAAATTGGACACGCGTCTGGCACTTGAAATACGCTATCGGGCCATTTCTGCCTAAAACACCCGTCCAACACCGCTTGAGCCAATAGAGTCCAGGTGGTCAAGGTTTGAGCACCATGTCGTCTCCAAGCTTTATACACCAAACCGTACAATTTAGGTTTGGCATATTCAGTCCACAGGGCTTGGATGAAGGCGCCTTTCCCTTTGGCGGCCTCTCGCTCCATGTAATCACTGTGCAAGTCGGCAGGTTCGAAATAGGAAAAACACTCGAACCAAGGCACGTCATGGGGCTCGTGGTCAGGTAGGACTTGCACCAGCAGATTGATAATGTCCATAGCATAAACGGTTTCGAGTTGAATCACCTCGGAAGGTTTCAAACTGTTAAAAATGGTCCGAAATTTCATCATGAAGGTGATGTAATCACCAAGGTCTGCCTCTTGGTACAAGGCAAGATTCAGCGTGAAAGCTAGTTCGTCTTCCATGTCTCGTGAGTAAAATGATGCGACTGGCTTTTGAGCCCTGCTTTTATAGTAGAGAGAAGGGGGAAATGGCTTTTCATAGATCCATTCGACTGATAAGGGATCCCAAGAATAAATTGTTGAAGGGACTGATCCCAAGGATGAAATGGGGAAACAATTAAAATGGTAAAAAAGAAACAGACACATGTTTGAAAATAAACAATCATTTATTGACACACATTTTATTTACATTAGTGGGTTGAATGATGAATCCATTATTACCCAATTTCATGAGAGGATGATTGCCGGGCACCAACAACACAATGTTTTTGGAACCAATCTGTTGAACGGGATTCTCAAGGGGTTCCTGTTTGATGGTTGGACATAGTCTTTTATTGGCCTGTTGTTGTTCCAAAAGCCTCTTTCCAAGATCCAGGCGTTTGACATGAAGGTAGGGGGAAATTGTCTGGGTACTCTTGTCACAACGAGTGATCAGGGATGAAGTCACCTCGATTTCATTCACAAAAACAGAGGGATCCACCCTCTCCAAAGGTGGTCTCTCAGCAGGTGGAGTAGGCATTCTTTCAGGTTCAGCAGGTGAAATTCTCTCGGGTTCAGCTGGTAGAGTAGAAATTCTCTCAGGTTCAGCAGGTGGAGTAGGCATTCTCTCGGGTTCAGCAGGTAGAGTAGAAATTCTCTCGGGTTCAGCAAGTCTTTGAGCCGGTAGAGTAGGAATCCTATCAGGTAGAGCTAGTCTCTTAGCCAGTTCCGCAGACGGCCTGATATCTGCCCCAGCCCTCAAAATGGCCTCATACACCATCCGCAAAGAGGATCCGTGTTGTATCCGACGTATGTCCTGCACCTTTTGGATAAAGTCTTGGATCCATTTTCTCACCAAGACTGAATTGGGGATGGGAGAATCTTGAACATGCAAGACGGGAGACGTTTTGTAGCTTTCCACAAACAGGTTGCCTGGGTTCACCACCAGAGCAAAGCCCCCATTGAGACTGGTGGCAAAACTCGTGGCCAACGACGACAGTTCGGCATTCAAAATGTTAAAGACCACGTCGGGAGTCACCAGTTTGGATCTTTGCGTCATGACTGGATACCGTTTGTGGGCCGGCAACACGTCTTTGCCTTGAATGACGAGGTTGTCGAATCTTTTGGCAAATTCGTACACTTTGGATCGACCGAGTAGGGCTCCAACGTCCACCAGTCTAAAGTAGAGCTTGCATCTTTCCAACCATAGCAGCCAATGGATAGTGTTGATGAGGCAGGAGAATTTTGAACCACATGATGACTTTGAAAACACTGAGATGAATGAATTGCAACGGAAGCCTGTCAAACTATTATACTCTCAGTAAAAAAAAAAAAATTTTTATAAAAAGGGTTCTACAGATCTCATCTTAGTTGTGACATAGCCATCTGTCGATAGCTATGACGGTGGGTCCGGTAAGTTAGAGGTGTGGGATTATCGGAAAGATGAGACATTTTATAATTTTAATACAACTTTTATTAAGAATGATTTAAAATTACTTATATAAAATGAACAACTGATTTTAAGTGAGAAAAAAACCACAAAGTAAGCCGAATATTTAAGTCAGAACGCACAACTAGATCACTTATCCTAAATATAATTGATTATCTACCTAAACTCGCTTTCTATATTAAAATTATCTTTTAGAAAGTAACCCTCCTACCTTGTTGAAGACTCATCTATTCTGCTACTCCTAGATAGATAGATGTACCCATGTACAATTACTCTTCCTTATAAATATTATTATCGGAGGTGGGCGTTTCCTTCTTCCTTGTGAGAAGGCTCGTCTAAACACTTGTTCTGAACTGTTCCACACTAAGCTTTTTTAAGATTGCCATCTTCTCACTAAACTTTCTATCCTTTAAAGTATATCTTATTTGCATTGTTGCTTTGTTTCTCTTCTTGGTATTGGGGTTGGGAAAAGTTTTGCATTAATCGTGGCCGTAAAAAGAACGTAGGAGTTATGTTAGAAGACAACGCGAGAGATTTCACAACTCCTCCAAGAAGAAAACGTGATTTATTTAAGGGTTCTCAATGCCCTTAATAAATTACGTGCCAAAATTTTTTATTTCTGAATCTCTTAGCTTTCTAAGTTTTATTTAAATTTTAACCTTGAATCCTCATTTTAACTTCTATAATTTCCAATATTTAACTAACTGTAATTTTCATTATTCCTCGTAGAATTAAATTTAATATTCATCTTAATTTTAAATTTAAACTCGTGACAGATACACAATAAATTTTACTCCATTAACTAGGCCAACTTTAATAATTGTTGTTTAATAATGGTCTATTCTCATTTTTTACATATATACTTAACTCTATATTTAAATATTGATACATTTAAATCTTCTATGTGAATTTTTCCTGCGCAGACCCAAACTCTGCTTCAGGACAAATTCCATAAGGAGCTGGGAGTCTGGCTCCAGCCCCGTGGGGAGGCTACATATCAGCTTTGGAACACTACTTTCAGGTCTGTCACCCTGAAATAAAACTCTCTAGTTACTTTGTCAAATTTATGTTTACATAATACCAATAAGTTTCACAATTATATATCATTTGTAAATCACAATAATCTTTCATTTCCATTCCGCATCTGGTCCCATAAAACCTCCAATGAGCCGCGCAGCGCCGTTAATATTATTGTTAGTGCCCTGACTACGCCGCGTTTCCCTGAACCAGATGCATCATAATACGGAACAATACAACAACACATATATATACATACATACATATTATACAATTACAAACATTTTTTAATAAACCATTAAAACAAATAACCAAAGGAATTGTCGCATCTCACGAAGTCATACATCGAAGCAAACAAATGCGAAAACAATTGTTTTTCCATTATTAAGAGAAAAAATTTTTAAAGTCAAAAGTTCAAAAATAAATATACACTCATTGTAGTGTCAACTTTTGCTTGGATTATAACTTTTAAATCCCCCGAGACTTTCCTTTAATAATTCTTCCACCACTTGTTGAAAGATCAAAAAAAAATGAAACAATATAACCTGATTTTTATTAGTCCCCACATATGACGTCCAATGACGAGGTGCTACCACTGTCCTTTCCTCTTCTCATTCCTTGGCTGCACTGGAATTCTTTATGTTGCCTGCATTAGGGCTTGTAGTCTCCTTGTCGGTTTTTCCTTGCTTGTCTTGTTGTTTCCTTGGCTTGTCGGGACTCCTGATCCTTTCTCAGGCGTGGCCGCAGGTTGTACGTCGGTCCATCTTGAACTTCAGTTGTCTCCGTCTTGTTCTTTTTCCTACTTATATAAATAGTACTGGATGACAATGGTCTTTTGTTAATATTATTGGGCCCTTTCTGCCACTCTCTGTGGTCCACTTGCCCCGATCCATACGACCTTTTCATTCCCTTAGCTAGCCTTTCTCTTTTATTTTTCTGTCATTTGTAAATGAACTAGGAAGCGATCTGACCAGTGATCTGCGCTTATCGGTCCTATCTGTGTTTTTCTTATATTGTTTTGATTGGAGATTAATCCCTTTTTCCTCTAACTCACGTTTCACCGCAGATCTTTTTTCCCATAGTGTGACTCATTTGATCTTTTGATGTACATTTTCCGAACTACTCATTTCCTGACGTGATCTGATACTATCTGGGCTACCTGTTCCTAACTCACCTCGTCACATTTCCTATGACGATATATTCTTATTTGATCAACGTTAACCGTTAATCTTTTCCTGACTTCCATATTACAATATTATAGTTATTTCTTACTTCTAATATCTATAGGGGCCTTCAAATTTTTGTTTAAATTTGGAACAGATTTTATTAGTTGCTGAACTGCGACATAGCCATCCTGTGATGACTAAGCCCTTCCCGGGTCCGTGTAAGCTAGAGGTGTGGGGTTATCAAAAAAGATGAGACATAATAGTTCTTTAAAACAACTTTTTTAAGAATAACTTATATTACTTAATTCTAATTTGACAACTTTATTTAAAGTGAGAGTTAACACCCAATTAACCTAGTATTCAAGTCAGATCACTCAACTAGATCCTTTATCTTATTATGATAAATATACTGATTCATCTAACTACCTATACCAAATATTACCTTTTGCAGATCTCCTTCCTACAGTGATTGAGAGGGTATCTTTAATGTCACTTTATATACGACGATTCCAACTTCTTTTTTCAATGGACTTCTATTCCTTCCAAAGCTATCGGATTGTAACTCTTGATCTGAAAGATTCCACACTGCTATCTCTAAACTTGCCGCGCTATCGATCAGAATGATTCCACACTAAACTATCTCTAAACTTGCCACGCTATATCTTATCATCAAAGCTTCTATCCTTTTAAAGTATATCTCATTTACATATTTACATTCGTTTATCTTCTTGGTATTGGGTTGGAAAGGTTTTGCCATTAATCGTGGCCGTCAAAGAACATAGGAGTTATGTTAGAAGAAGGACGCGAAGAGCGTCACAACCCTCCAAGAAGAAAACGTGATTTACTCTAAGGGTTCTCAATGCCCTTAATAAATTACGTGTCTAAATCTCTATTTCTAAATTTCTTCGCTTTCTGAGTTTTATTTAAGTTTTAATCTTAAATCCTCATTTTAACTTTTATAATTTCCAATATTTATCTTGACTTTAATTTTCATTACTCATCTTAGAATTAAATTTAATATTCAATTTAAATTTAAACTCGTGACAATAAATTTTACTCCAATAACTAGGCCAACATTAATAATTACTGTTTAATTTATGCCCACTCTCACTTTTAACATCCAATCACTTAAAATAACTATACACTTAAATTTTCTAAAAAAAAATTTTCTGGGTGCGCAGACCCAATCTTTGCATCTAACACTGCATATGGAGCTGGAACTTCCGCTCCCTTTCTTGTTGAAGTTATAATTTTCATAATTTTCAGGATTTTCAGGGTCAGTCTCCCTGAAATGAAAACTTTTTGAGTCTCTATTTCCATAATATCAATCAATTTCACAATTATTCATTATATATTATTTGTATATCACAATAAATTTTCATCTCCATCCCCACATCTGGTTCCAAAAAACTCCCAATGAGCCGCGCAGCGCCGTTATTATTATTGTTAGTGCCCTGACTACGCCGCGTTTCCCTGAACCAGATGCCTCATAATACGTAACAATACAACAACATATATATATATACACATATTATACAATTACAAACATTTTTCAATAAACTATTATAACAAATAACCAAAGGAATTTTCGCATCTCACGAAGTCATACATCGAAGCAAACAAATGTGCGATTACAAATGTTTTCTCCAGAAAAAAATTTTTAACAAGTCAAAAGTTCCAAAATTAAATAAACACTCATTGTAGTGTTTGACTTGGCTTATAACTTTTAAGCACCGCCCGAGACTTCCTTCTTTGCAATAATTCTTCCGACCACTTGTTGGAAGATCATAAAAAATGAAACAATACAACCTGATTTTTATATGTGTTCTCCAACCATAACATCCAACGATGAGGTGCTACCACTCTTCTTTCCTCGGTTGTACTGGAATTTCTTGTTTTGCTTGTTGTAGGGCTTGTAATCTCCTTGTCGTCCCTTCCTTGACTTCCCTGTTGTCTCCTTGGCTGGTCGGGGTTCTTTTTCTGTTCTCCGTCGTGGCCTTAGGTTGTAGTTCTTTTCATATGGAACTTCAGTTGATTCTCTTCTGCTCTTCTTTCTATCTCTAGAAATAGTACTGGATGAAAAAGTTCTTTTCTTAATATTATTGGTTCCCTTTCTCTGCCACTTTCTTTGTGGTCCACTTGCCCCTGACACACCTGATCTTTTAATACCCCTATTATTCCTTATCCTTTTACTTTCATTCCCAAATGAACTAGGAAGCGATCTGACCAGTGATTTGTTTTTATGGGTCCTCTCTGTATTTTTATATTGATTTGATTGGTTACCAATCCCTTTTGCCTCTAACTTACGTTTCACCGCAGATTTTTCTTTCCCATATTGTGACTCATTTAATCTTTGATGTATTTTTCCGAAGTACGAGTTTCCTGACTTGATCTTATACTATTTTTAATAATTTGTAAACAAATTCAGATGGTTCCTGATTTCTTCCCTGTGGGACGCGTAGAATTGCGTTTGCAATTCTTTCTTATTTTGACGCGGAAAGCTTTCGCTAATTCAGCCTTGAGCTGCGCGAAATCCGTGGCTGTATTTTGCACTAACACCGAACCAAATATCGAATACCAATCTTGAGCCCTTCCCTGAGATGACTTTTTAAGTAAGACTATGACAGATTACTTGGGATTTCAAGTAACTGTATGTTATTCTCAATTGTTTCAATAAACTCTGAATATTCTCTGCTCCTGAAAAATACATTTCAGGTAGTACAGTACTGCGACATAGCGATCCTGTGATGACCATGTCGTGCCGGTTCCGCGTAAGCTAGAGGTGTGGGATTAAATAAATGATGAGACATAGTAGTTCTTAATACAACTTTTATTAAGAATAACTTATATTACTTAAATTCTAATTTGACAATTATAATTAAAGTGAGAGTTAACACCCAAATTAAACCTTGTATTTAAGTCAGACCACGCAACTAGATCCTTTATCTCAATTATAATTACTAATACGATTCATCTAATTACTTATATCAAATATTACCTTTTGCAGATCTCCTTCCTTTACCTAAAAGAGATAGCTATTAATTCACTTTTGTATAAGAAGATTCCAACTTCTTTATATTAGGCTTCTATTCCTTCTAAAAGCAATCGGACTGCTAACTCTTGATCTGCAAGACTACACACTAAGCTATCTTTTTAAACTAGCCGCACTAACGATCAGAATGATTCCACACTAAACTATTCTAAGCTTGCCGCGCATATTTTTATCATCAAAGCTTCTATCCTTTTATAGTATATCTCATTTACATATTATCTTTGTTTATCTTCTTGGTATTGGGTTGGAAAAGTTTTGCCATTAATCGTGGCCGTCAAAGAACATAGGAGTTATGTTAGCAGAAAGACGCGAGAGACGTCACAACCCTCCAAGAAGAAAAACGTGATTTACTAAGGGTTCTCAATGCCCTTAATAAATTACGTGTCTAAATCTCTATTTCTAAATTTCTTCGCTTTCTGAGTTTTATTTAAAATTTTTAATCTTAAATTCTTTTAACTTTTATAATTTCCAATATTTTCTTGACTTTAATTTTCATTACAATTTTAATCTTAAATCCTCTTTTAATTTTAAATTTCCAATATTTATCTTGACTTTATTTCATTACTCATCTTAGAAAAAAATTTTAATACAATTTAAATTTAAACTCGTGATAATAAATTTTACCAATAACTAGCCAAAATTTAAATATTTTTTTAAATTTTTGCCCACTCTCATTTTTTACATTAAATTTACTTAAAATATTTATACATTTAAAATTTTTAAAAAAATATTCTGGCAAAATCTAACACTGCATATGGAGCTGGTACCCCCCCCCTTTTCTTGTTGGCTATAAATTTCATACTTTTCAGGATTTTCGGGGTCAGTCCCCCTGAAATGAAACTTTTAGTCTCTATTTCCATAATATCAATCAATTTATATATTATTTATTTTCACAATAAATTTTCCTCTCCACCCCCACATCTGGTTTCAAAAAAACTCCCAATGAGCCGCGCAGCCCGAAATTTTTATTGTTATGCCCTGACTACCCCTTTTCCCCTGAACCAGATGCCTCATAATACATAACAATACAACAACATATATATATAACATATTATACAATTACAAACATTTTCCAATAAACATTATAACAAATAACCAAAGGTTTTGCATCTCACAAGTCATAAAACAAACAAATGTGTGATTACAAATGTTTTCTTCAAAAAAAAATTTTTAACAAGTCAAAAGTTCTAAAATTAAAAAACACTCATTGTAGTGTTTATTGGCTTATAACTTTAAGCATCGCCGAGATTTCCCTTTTTGGTAATTTTTGACCATTTTGGAAGATCATAAAAGAAACAATACAACCCGATTTTTATATGTTTTCTCCCACCATCTGTCCAACGATGGGTGCTATACTCTTCTTTCCTCGGGTTTCAATTTTTTTTGTAGGGTTTTTAATCTCCTTTTTCGTCCTTTCCTTGACTTCCCAATTGTTTCTTTTGGGTGGTCGGGGTTTTTTGTTCTCCGTCGTGGGCCTTTAGATTAAAAATTGATTTATTTGGAACTTTTGTGCATTCTCTTCTGTTCTTTTCCCCTTTTAAAAAAATACTGATGACATTTTTCTTTTATTATTATTATTGTTCCCCTTTTTTTGCCATTTCTTTGTGGTCCACTTGCCCCCCCAACCCGATCTTTTTTAATACCCCTATTATATCTAAACCTTTTTTTTTTTTATTTTCATTCCCAACTGAACTAGGGGTGATTGACCAGTGATTTGTTTTTTTGGGTCCTCTTGATTTTTATATTGATTTGATTGGTTACCAATCCCTTTTTTCCCCCTAATTTTCGTTTCACCGCAGATTTTTTTTCCCATATTGTGACTCATTTAATCTTTTTTGGACTTTTTCCGAAGTACCAGTTTCCTGACTTGATCATACTATTTGGGATACCTGTTCTAATTTGCCTCGCACATTTCCTATGACGATATATTCTTTTTTATCTACGTTCTGTTAATCTTTTCCTGATTTCCATATTACAAATTTTTATTATTCTTAACTTCTAAACTCTATAAGGTCCTCAAATTTTTTTTTTAAATTTGCCATACTTTGTTGCCGCTGAACTTACAGGGTTGTTTCTAATAAGACCCAATCATTTACCTTTTTTCTTATGTCTTTTCTACGTCTATTATAATATTTTTTTCCCCCTTCCTGTTTAATTTCTACTTATTCTAGCTTCCGAAAGCTCTTTTTAATATTTTGAATTTTGAATTTTAACTTTTTGATATCATAAATAGTTTTTAAAGGGTAATCAATTTTCAACCTAAAATAATTCAGCAGGTGTTTTTTCCCCCTTTTTTCATTCACCGCCGTACGAATAGCGTAAGCAAACTCAGAAAATTGATCCCAAGTATCGTGTTGATCAAACATAATTTGAATCATTTGCACTATATCTGATTAACTCTTTCAGTCCGATTTGTTTTTGGTCATATCTCTCTTCACATGCCTTTTGCCTTCTTTCACTTAAGTGTCAAAAACTTATAAATTGGGGACCATTTCACTTATTAATTTTATTGGAGCTCCATAACGCGATATAAAGTTATCAAAAAATATCCCTATTATACGAGATGAGGCCTTTTAAGAGGTATAATTTTGCCCATTTGCTGAAATGATCGGTTATTTCTAAAATATAGCGGTTCGTCTTATTCTCGATATAGGATATGGGCCCAAAAAATCTAACGTCACTATCTCATTCGGATAATTTGATATAATTGATTTAACCGACCCGTTGGTAACGCGTTTTTATAGTTATTAACTTGGCACATATGGCATGTAGAGACATATTGATCAATGAATTTTCTCATGTACGGAAATAACAAACGTCCCGAATTTATGATACGTTTTAAATCTGCCTAAGTGTCCAGAAATTTGGTTGTCATGAAATTCTCTCATTATTTCATTCCTTAAAGTTTTTGGGGAATGTATACACGCATTTCACCTAATGACGTTGGTGTTTCGCATAAAATAACAATCCTTCAATTAAACGGAAATCTGGGACCAATTCTCACATATCGTTGCATTAACCGAGCTATCTTCCGGGTTTTCTAAATATCTATATATATGACCTAATTCTGGGTCATTTTTCTGTTCAGTTATTAATTGTTCCCGAAGTAAGTACCAAATCCTGATTATGGCACAATTAATTTTATCACCAATTATACTTTCCCATGCTTTTTCGGTAAAACTGTAGCCACCATGTTTAACTTCATTTCTGACCCATTAACGTGTAATTTCCCTTTATTTCCCTTTTTATTTCTTCAACCAGTAAATTTTTTGAATTTTCAACGATTTCTGATCAAAATTCCAATACGATTCTGACGCATTATGAAATCGATACCTAGAGTACATGGGTATTCTAAATCTTTCAACACATGAAATGACCAAATTCCTTTCGAATTGTCTGATCCGAATATTCAATTCTACAATCCCTGTTTTGGCATTTCGCACCCTGTGCTGTTATTACCGGGGCTCGCGATTTTAATTTGTTTTAAAAAAATATTTTCTATATATTCTTCCGATATAATGATTTATCTGCTCCGGTGTCCCATAGGCTTTCAAAAATGTGTTATTTAATAAAATAGGAACGTGGGAAGTTCTACGGGGGATATACATATCGGAGAAAGTCTAATTGTTCTCTTTGTCGACACCTCTTGAGGTTGATCATTAACCTTTTCAATATTTAATTGTCCCCCTTTTTGTCCTATCGCCCTCGATTGAATTTTTTACTGAACCCTTATTTCTACGGTCCCCTATTAAAATTATCATTTCGCCTATTTCGGGAAAAGAGTAACCCCTGTTGCTGAATCTTTTATCATTATTCTGAAACCTATTCCTCTCGAACCCCCTATTATTTTGACGGCTATTCTCGTAAAACTCATTTCTACTGTTATTTGGTCTACGTCTTTCTTCAGAATTCCTCCAGTTTTCTACCATTAGCTTCAAAATTAGGCATCCTATGGGATTTTGACCTCGTCTTTCTATATTATCGTTCTGATAACCCCTTTGTAATTTTCAAGAATATCTTTTTCGAATTTTAGTCAAGACTTCTAAAAGTTGTATCGTGTTTTGTGGATTGCGCACCTCCACATAGTCTTGTATCTGTGGTTCGAGTCGAACTAAAATATGATCCACTTAACTCTGCTTGGGACATTCCTAATTCTAAACTTTCTCTTTTTTTTAGTATCTATACACGAAATCAGTAGGATCCTGATTTCTTCCCTGCTGGGACGCGAGAACTGCGACTGTAGTTCTTTCTTATTTTTGACCGCGGGAAAAACCTTCGCTAATTCAGTTTGAGCTGCGCAAAATCCGTGGCTGTATTTTTTCACCAACAACGAACCAAATATCGAATACCAATCTTGAGCCCTTCCCCTGAGATGACTTTTTAAGTAAGCACATGACAGATTACTTGGGATTTCAAGTAACTGTATGTTATTATCAATACACTCTATAAACTCTGCAAAAGTTCTCCTGACCCTGAAAAGTACATTTCAGGTAGAACCGTACTTCCACCACATTACCAACCCAGAATTTTATAAGTTCGGACATTTGCATTAGCCATCCTGTGATGACCATGTCGTGCCGGTTCCGGGAAGCTAGAGGTGTGGGGTTAAATAAATGATGAGACATAGTAGTTCTTAATACAACTTTTATTAAGAATAACTTATATTACTTAAATTTAATTTGACAATTATAATTAAAGTGAGAGTAACACCCAAATTAAACCTTGTTTAAGTCAGACCACGCAACTAGATCCTTTATCTCAATTATAATTACTAATACGATTCATCAATTACTTATATCAAATATTACCTTTTGCAGATCTCCTTCCTTTACCTAAAGAGAGATAGCTATTAATTCACTTTTGTATAAGGAGATTCCAATTTTTTATATTAGGCTTCTATTCCTTCTAAACTCGGACTGCTAACTTTTGATCTGAAAGACTACCCCTAAGCTATTTTTTAAACTAGCCACTAACGATCAGAATGATTCCACACTAAACTATCTCTAACTTCCCGCGCTATATTTTATCATAAAAATTCTACCCTTTTTTATAGTATATCTCATTTACATATTATCTTTGTTTATCTTCTTGGTATTGGGTTGGAAAAGTTTTGCCTTTCGGGGCCCGTCAAAGAACTAGGGTTATGTTAGGAAAGACGCGAGAGCGTCACAGTATTCCACCACATTACCTAACCCAAATTATACACTTTCCCCAAATTGTGACATAGCCACCTTGATGACTAAGTCGTTCCGGATCCGCGTGTTTAGAGGTGGGGGATTATCAAAATGATGAGACATAATAGTTCTTAATACAACTTTTATTAAGAATTTATATTACTTAATTCAAATTTTGACAACTTTATTTAAAGTGAGAGTTAACACCCAATTAAACCTAGTATTCAAGTCGACCCGCAATAGATCCTTTATTTTAAATTATGATAAATATACCGATTCATCAACTACCTATACCAAATATTACCTTTTGCAGATCTCCTTCCTCAGTGATTGAAAATATTTTTTAATGTCACTTTTATACGACGATTCCAACTTCTTTACAATGGACCCCTTTTCCCTTTCCCAAATACGGATTGCAACTTTTGATCTAAAAGATTCCACACTAAGTATTCTAAACTTCCCGCGCTATCGATCGAAGATTCCACCCCAAACTATTCTAAACTTGCCGCGCTTTTCTTATCAAAAGCTTCTACCCTTTTTTAAAGTATATCTCTTTACATGTTACATTGTTTATCTTCTTGGTATTGGGGGGTTTTCCCATTAATCGTCCCCCAAAGAACATGGGAGTTATGTTACAGAAGGGGACGCGAGGCGACGAACAAAAGGGGTGTGTCTCTAAAAAGACCCAATCTTTTTACCTTAATTTGTATATCTCGTTTTCGTCTTTATAATATCTTTCCCCCCTTTTTCCTGCAGTTTTCGTACTTAGTCTGCTTCATCAAAAATTTTTTTTATGTTTCTAACAATTCCGATCCATCTGAAATCATTACTTTTTTGAAATGGGAAAACAATTTTCGACCCAAAATAATTTCCCCATGATTTTTCCGTTGTTTCGGGCCTACGAATAGCGTAACAAACTCACGTAAAATTGGGTCCCAAGTATCGTGTTGATCATTAACAAATTTGCAATCATTTGCACTATATCTCGATTAACTCGTTCAGTCCGATTTGCTTGTGGCCTATATGCAACAGTCTTCACATGCCTTATGCCTAATCTTTCACTTAAATGTTCAAAATTTCGGATATAAATTGGAGACCGTTATCACTTATTAATTTTATTGGCTCCAAAACCCGATATAAAGTTATCAAAAAAAATATCCGCTATTATACGAGACGAGGCCTTTTTAAGAGGTATAATTTCAGCCCATTTGCTGAAATGATCGGTTATTACTAAAATATAGCGTACGTCTTATTCTCGATATAGGATACGGGCCTAACAAATCTAACGTTACTATCTCATTTGATAATTTGATATAATCGGATTTAATCGACCAGCTGGTAACGCGTTTTATAGTTATTAACTTGGCACATATGGCATCTAGAGACATATTGATCAATGAATTTTCTCATATACGGGAAATAACAAACGTCCCGAATTATGATACGTTTGAGACATAGTCATCCTGTGATAACTATGTCTTGGGTGATTCGCGTAAGCTAGAGGTGTGGGATTATCTAAATGATGAGACATTTGTAATTCTTAACACAACTTTTATTAAGAATAACTTAAATTACTTAATTCTAAATAACAATTTTTCTTTAAGTGAGAATAAGTCACCAATTAAACTGAATATTCAAGTCAGATCGCACAACTAGATCACTTATCTTAATTATATTTATTTAACTGTCTAATCTAACTTCCTATACAAAATATTACCTTTTATAGAGTCACCTTCCTTCCTAGGTTGAAGATATTCCTATTATGTTATTTGTAGGTGAGAATACTCAGGCTTTCTTAATCCTTCTTATAATTAATGACGATGAGCTATCCTTCTTCCAGAGCTGTAGGAGGTCTAACATTTATTCGAACAATTCCGCACTAAGTTATCTCTAGGCTTGCCGTCTATCTCACCAAACCCTCTATCCTTTTAAAGTATATCTCATTTGCATATTCGTTCTGTTTCTCTTCTTGGTATTGGGTTGGAAAAGTTTTGCCATTAATCGTGGCCGTCAAAGAACTTAGGAGTTATGTTAGAAGAAGAACGGAGACGTCCACGTTTTAAATCTACCCAAATGTCCTGCAATTGGCTTGTGAAATTCTCTCATTTTTTCATTCCTTAAAGACTTTGGAATGTATACACGCATTTCACCTAACGACGTTGCGTGTTTCGCATAAAATAACAAACCTTCAATTAGACGGAAGTCGTGGGACCAATTCTCACATATCATTGCGTTAACCGGTTATCTTTTCCCGGGTTTTTTAAATATCTATAGATATGACCTAATTCTGGGTCATGCTTTGTTCTGTTATTAACTGTTCCCCGGGAAATGAGTACTAAATCTCGATTATTGACATTAACTTTTCTCTATTATACTTTCCACAGGATTCCTTGATAGTATAT
>BMAV01018193.1:0-25583 GCA_019973955.1 Trichonephila inaurata madagascariensis
CCTTCGATTCTAAGCCTTTCCTAATTTTCCGAACCATTAATATTGGGAAAAAAGTATGGCTGTATTTGTGGCCATAACGAGAATGTTTGTATCCTCCGCTTTTATTTTAGTTGTATAGGTACGTAGATATCAGTAATTATTATTAAGTTATATTAAATATTGTAGACCTTTCTCCTTACCTCACCTCACCTATGTCACTGGGTGGACCGCAAGACTTTGACAAAATTAGAAGTAGACCGTACCCTGTAAAAGTCTGTCCACCCCCGGAATAGTGTATCATTTGAATAAGCCAGTGTTTCTCAAACTGTGGGGCGGCGCGATAACCCTTCAAGGGGGGCGCGAGCATATCGAAAATAAAAGGTTAAAAAAAATTAAATTACTGGAATAAAAAAAAAAATACTTTCTGATATAATAAAAAAATACAGATTTACATTGATATGATTTATATGTATCATCTGGTGAAAAAAGGTCATCAAAAATAAAAGATTCTACTTTGAACGCTCATTAGCTATCTTTGATCCTATAACTAAATAAAAAAAATATTTTGTTTGCTTTGCTGTAATCCTACGATGAGAGATTTTTTTCTTACGTTTCTTTTAACTTAAAATATTACTTTTTTGCTGGCTTTAGAACTTACTAGTATGGTTACCTGCCTCCCTTTCTTTTAGGGAAGTTGTAAATTATATAATTCTGTTGTGCGCTTTTTTTTCACAATGTGAAAGAGTTTTTTGATACATGGATAAGCATATTGAGCACTTTGAAGGATTAATTGGCCAAGATTTATTTTTATGAGTATAATGAAACATATAATACAAAAATCGTTAATTCTGGGAAAACTGTTTATTTGTTACCAATGACCTTGACAGAGAATCCTCTAATATGACAGTATTAATGGGAGCTATAATGAATTGATAACATATCTCCTTTTTTGGGAGTGGCAAACGTTTTTTTTAGAATCTTAAGGTACTTGTTTAGACTAAGTTCCCGGTACGACCACTATTTTTCAAAAATATTTTCTTGAACATGCTGCATTTTCTCCTATGAATAACTTAGTGGTTTTAATTGTGATGTTGTACGACTAATTATGGTTTATAAATGTAAATGAGCAGAATCTAAAAAAAGAATTGGGCATTTGTGATCTCTCTGAAAGGAAATTGAAGCTGATCAAACAAGGGAAACACTTGCTGAAATAATGCATATTAATTATGTTAGCGAAAATAAATTTGAGAAAAGCAATAAACATGAAACGAAAGGAAAATTTTCAATAGCTCTACATTAAGAACTTTATCAAGAAAATATGAAGCCATAACTGTACCGCAAAATGCACTTCACCCTGTCAAAAAGACACAAGCAAGAAAAAGTTCAACAGGATATTTGTCGATCATCAAATGATATTAAAATTACAAAAACGTGAACAAAATGTGACAGTTTTGCTTGCAAATAGCTTTCCTGTAATGTTAGCAAAAAGTGTCTGTGATTTGTGTCCTTTATTAAGGTCACGCACATTTGGAAAAATTTAGTTCAGTTTTATTGGATATTTTCTCAAATTATGAAAGACAAATAGAAAAATCCTTGAAATAGGTAAGTATATTTTCTCTTAGTTAAATTATTCACTAAAATTGTGATTTTTATCTTGTATATTGAAAATAATTATAAAAAAAAAGAATTGGGATGCATCACTCCCCGCGACCATTAACGTTAGTATTGAGTGCACACCTGATCCCGAGCTTTCTCGCTTTAAATATTAAAAAAATACAATTGTTATTCATTAGAATTTTATATTCTTTTTTTATTACTTAACATTTATTCTAAATGCTAATTCTGCGAGGCTTAAAATTACAGTTCATTCAAAACCGTTTATAATATGAGTATTCATTTCAATAAATCATTTTACATTTTTGTTTACATTGTCATGCACTTGGTTTTACTCTCCTTACAATTAAGCTATTATATCAAGAATAATATATTATCATTTTTTAAAAAAATAAACTCGTGTTAAGAGTGGGTACTTCAGCCAGTATAAGAACAAGTTTAATAATTATCAGTGACTTCCATGGGCTTGTCTTGCAGAGCAAAATTTTTCAAAGGAAGGCTAAAAATTAGAAATTGACACTCAGAGTTATTTTTTGATATTTAGCTCAGATCTATATTTTGTCTTCAAAGTAGCCATCGCAGAAAATCCGGATTCACAAAGGTATGCTGTTAAAAATGGTAATAGTATACGAAATGCTTTTGTTTTCAGTGCAGAGAATTCTCTTTTTCGGCAGTTGAGAGCCCTTCTGAAGTATTTTGAAATGGATCCCTAACCCATTCGTAACTTGCTATCAATTTGCCCTCGTCTGTGTACTTGTTGATGCTTTATTATCGTCGAATGCTCGCTGTGATTTAAAAATATATCTATGTGATTTTGTTTTAATCCACTGCCGTAAATACTTAATACCGTGAATTACAATTAACGCGTGAATTATGAAATGTACATTCAAGAGAGATTCGGTAGCTAATCGATTCGGCCAAGACTGACTAGAATTGTACAAAGTACAGCATTTTTACATGTTTTGTGCAGACGTCTGTTAGGTTGCCTAGACTCACATGTACGTTCGCGAGGATGCCAGATGTAATGCATATGATAAAGAGCAACATAGATTAGGCTATTTTTTAATGACATTTGTACTTTTAGAAATGGATCTTGAAGGAAATAAATCTTTAATTAAATATTATTTCTCAATCTGTTTCAATTTAAAAATTAGAGAGAAAAATAAAATAATTAACCTATTACTTAAAAGTATATAATTTACTTAAAATATATATTACTTAAGAGTAACATATATAAAAAATTTAATACTTATCTTATTAATACTGAATTAAGAACAAGTTTAATAAGCATTAGCGACTTCCATGGGTTTGTCTTGCAGAGCAAAGTTTTTCAAAGTTTTTTAGAAATTGACCCTCTGAGTTCTTTTTCTATATTTAGCTGATATCTATATTTTGTCTTCTAAGCAGCCACCGCATTTTGCAATATGGTCCAATTTAAAAATCAGAGAAAGGAAAAATAACATAATAATTATCCTATTACTTAATTTTTTTTTTGCTTAAAAGTAACATATACAAAATTTAATACTTATGTTATTAATTTGTACGGTTTATAATTAAGATCGTGTATTGTAGCTTTAGCGTCAAAGTGCATTATTATTGCATTCAGTAATTTATTAATGTATAAGGGGGGCGCGATAAAAATTGTGATTGAAAAGGGGGCGCCAGTATTGTAAGTTTGAGAAGCACTGCTTTACATTAATTAATTTTGAAAAATGTATTGATAGAGTAATGTCAACTGTAATGGTTTTTTTGTGTAGAATCAGATACTCTTGTTGAGAAAATGCAATTTATAATTTTCTCTCAAGACTTCAATTTTAAAATTAAAAAAATTAATAAATAAATAAATAATACAACATCTGAGACTCTTAATACAGTGTCAAAAAATTTATTTATATTTTAAAAATACTTAGTTGAAGAAAAGAAAAAATCGTATCTTAAATAAGATGAGAGTGAGTTTATTTTTGATTTTTTATAAAAAATTATATCTTCTCATTTTATATATTGCATACTTGAAAAATTAGAAATTCAGTAACTACCTATCTTGAAGCATAATTTCTCAGTAAATATATTTGTTCCTAGCTTTACCTCGAAAATATAAAACTGTAAAATGGAATCAAATCACCTATATAATACGGTTTTCAAAAGACCAGATATCACAACGGCTAGTCAATTCAGTTATGCGGTAGTAAATTCCTACATGATGAAAATTTAAATCATTTTTGTAGTTCTCCAGAATCACTTCATTTGGAAAAATGTTGTCTTGCTCGTAATTAATGACAGTTAATAGGTTTTGGTATATTCCATAATCCTTTACAAGTTCTTTAAAATTATTCGGAGTTTGCATCCAAAATCCTTTTAGTAGCCCTACATAGTCAAAATCTTTCCATCCAATCATTATTCTTTCATTTATAATAAACTTCAATGTATCAAAGCAGTGTTTTATTGACATAAATGGCCAAAGACTTTTAGAAACATCTAGGAACTCACTTTGCAATGGCCAAACCAAGTAGTACTGCAGAATTTTAGAAGCATATTGTCTCAAAACTATTTCTTGCTCATTCTTTTCTAATTGCGATAAACATAGAGACATATCATCATAACATATTCTTTTCCTAGCTATGTGAAATGTAAACCAATATCTCTTCTCATTTTGCGTCAAGAATGAAAAACGAGCTTTCAAGTTAAAAGGATTGTCCCACGAAATCCTACAAACTCGATTGACATTTTCATCAGTCTGGGTTGTTATATACTGAAACCAAAGTTTTTGATCATCATCATCATCAGGGTGATATTTTACTTGCCATTTAAAAGACCAGGGAAGTTTTTCCCACAGAGAGATTACATCGCTTACAAAAAAGTAAAGCCGGGCTAAGTTGTAACGTTCAATAACGCATAAATTTTCGTCGTTAATCAATGACTTTCCAGTTTTCACCCTGTCGATTTTTCCCTGTGAATTCCAACAAAAGTATCTTTGAAAGTCGATACACTGAGACCGAAAAATATCTTCATGATCTTTCTGCCACTGATCTATTTCCATGCAAATACAACGCATTAAAGGCATTAGTTTGGATTTCATACTATTTGGAAGTGGTAAGCTAGATATCTTTTTTGAAATGAGTTCTTCCCACTCCATGCAGGGAAGGTTATTTTCTGTGAATCGATATTCATTGCAAGGATAGTGAGGAACAGAATTGGAGATGTTAGGGAAGTACATAGAACGTGAAATATTCGACAGTAATTTGTACTTAGATTTATTTATTACCAATCCAACCTTTTTACGAGGAGGAACATACGTGGGTAATTTTTTATTTAAAAATATGTGCATCTCTTTGCTGGGAATTAGAAACGAGGCGTGTCCATATTTTTTCATTAAAGCCTTTACTTCCAGATCAGTGCAAATTTTGACGGCAATCACGACAAAACTCATTTGCTGTAGGCTTGGCACTGTTGGATTATAGAAATTCATGCTGATGAGTAGGGCAGTTGCTTTTAGAAAACTTCTTCCTTTAAATAATGAAATAAAATCTGCAAAAAAAACGAAGAAAAATAATACGTTAATACAACCATTCTCAAATAATATACCTAAACGAAGTGATTATAATTTAAATTCGACTTTCAAAATTCTTTAAAGAAAGAAGCACTTATCATAATTCCTTTCAATTTCATTTAAATATACTTTAAGAACGAAAAACGTTACGCCATTAGAAAAAAAAAAGATTTTGAGGTTATTTGAAATTTGAGGTTATATTTATATATGTAAACTATATCATAAATTATACTTACTGTTAAGCGTCTGACAAAGTGCATTATTCTTTTATCGTCAAACAAGTTGCCTGGGTATTGTTAATCAAAATATCGGGGACATATGTGCGGCAAAATGTATATTTGAAAATCAACAAACAGCTGTTTCGGTGGTTGTATACATTTCTACGAATCAAAGGGTTCAAAAAGTTAAAGATTTCCTGCATTTTTTACTTTTACCATATGCTAAAGGAGGTTCTGCTTTTTTAAAAAACTATCACTGGCTTCTCATGGTTTTAAATGGTGATATTAGCGTAAACTTCAGTTTGAAAGAAGCTGAGAAGCTAAAAGCTTTTTTGAATTATCAACTCAAACAAAAACGAACACAAATCAAAATGGTTCAACAGCTAACATTCGAACTTTTATTGGTGATTTCAAAGGTCCTTAAATACTTTGAAATCACAAGTGTATGTTTCATATTCTTGTTATCATAGCCTTTTTTTCCCGCTACACCCTTATCTTTGGTAAACACGTGTGTCACGACCCCGGGTACCCAGTGATCCCCTTTCTACTTTCGACCCTCCATCTTGTCATCCAACCCTTTCCCTTTTTTCTTTTCCCGTCCAGACCACAGAACGATAAAGGGATGGCGCGAGTAAGCCAAACTGGCTCTAGCGCCATAAAACACCAAACTCAACTCAACTCAACCCGCTACACCCCAAATTGAACAAAAATATTTATTTTTAATAAAAAAAAAATTTTAAAATAATGACATTACTTTTTTTTTAATTGAATATAATTTTCATTAACGCTATAATTATTCGATAAAAATTATTTCAAATTTTACCCCATTAATTTTTTTCAGGATTTAAGGTACAATTGCGAATTTACCACGATAACATGTAAGATGATACTTAACATATGCGACTAATGTAAGGTTCACTCGTTTCTTTCTTTTTTGTAGCATACCATTACGTTTCTAATACCTTTTAACGTCAGTTAATATAGAAAATACGAAATGCATTGCATGCATTATAAACCTGAAATAAGGGGTAAGAAATAAATAAATAAACGCAGGCGTGAGTTTAAGCCCAAACAATACCAAAAAAGAAAATATCGCTAGAAGTTATAACTTTGTATGATTAAAACATCCATATACTTTTACTTTTTTACTTGATAAAATACAACACAAATAGTACCAATTTTTATTTTCCGTACCAGGGCCTTTGGGTAGGGAAGACCAGTACAAGATCACGAAATGTCTTATTTTTTCCGTGTTCCTCTAAGAAGCAGCACGAACCAGACACTGCTGTCTCTCCTATCAGCCGTTCGTTAAACAACAGTATACATATTCTGGAATCGCCATTTTTCTGTTAGTTTTGAAGCTTTGCCTACCCTCAATTGTTGCTAAAATTACACTAACCAACAGCAGAGTGATCGCGTGTCTCTACATTTGCTGTACAAAACAAGACAAGCGCGATTGCACTTCTCCGTTATTTTCGCACATGACAGAGAAGCGGTTAGAGCTTCGGTGCGCTCAAGTAGTTAGGAAAGGCGCCATTTTAACCTTCCCGGCACCCAAAGGGCTTTAAATTCTTACACCCCCACATTGTTCCCAAAGCCCCCGCCCTTCTTCAGTTTTCAAGAGGTTTTAGTTTGGGCACGCGGTTTTCAAAGCACTATCTTATCTTTTCCCTTTTTTTGTTCCCCCACACTATTTCCAAAGCCTTCTTTCACCTCAGATGAGGTATTAGTTTGGGAACGGCTTTCAAAATATTCTCTTACAATTTCCTTTTTTTTTTCATTTTGGAGTCTTTCCATAATCCCCTTCCCCCTGGATGCATCCCCAGTGTTCTAGACATGCAACCGAAATGAAAGAATACTGTCCTGAGTAGACTACTCTTGATAATTTCTTACCTTACGGTACCACATAGCAGCCACAGCTACTCTTTTCTCAATTAGTACAGTAAATCAATGAAATCGTTTGCAATTACAGTATAGAGCAGCGTTTCTCAAAGTGTGGGGTGCGCACCCCTAGAGATGCAGGCTAACACTACGAGGTCGGCGTGCATATCTAAAAGGTTTTAATGATTATAAATTGAGTGAAGTAATGCAGAACTAAATACACACATTCTGACGTAATAAAAATAAAATACACATTTATACTCATATAATATACTTATAAATGCATCAGTGCAGCACAATGTACTTGTGATAATTAATGTATCAGTACGAAGTTAAGAGCAAGATTAATAATTACTAGTGATTCCCAGGGATACACAATATAATACTTATCTTAATAGTTTGAACGGTTTAAAATTAAAATGGTTTTGTAGCTTTAGAGTCAATGTATATTATTATTAAATTCAGTACATTTTTTATTGTGTGGAGAGGGGCGTGATTAGAGTTATGATTGAAAATTCGGTTGCATATATTTAATCTTTGAGAAATATTGGTATAGAATATATATTATTTTATGAACTGTTTCAACTTGTTATTTACCTTGTTTTTTTATCGCTTTCCTATCTTACACCTTCAGACATCCTTAGTCTTTATTAACTCACTGTCATTGTGCTTATATAACAAAGGTTTTCTTCGAGTTTTTATCATTGCAATAACATTATTGTAATCAATTTCCATTTTAATATTTTTTTGATTACATAGAATTATTAAACTCTAAAGCTTTTCATTTTCCATCTTTGTTATTTGAAACTTTTTTTCACCTACAATTTTGTTTGCGCTTCCAAATCGTTTGCGCACTAGGCATGTGCCTAAGCCAGTGTTTCTCAAACTGTGGGGCGCGCCCCCGGGGGCGCGATAACCCTTCAGGGGAGCGCGAACATATCGAAAATAAAAGGTTAAAAAAATTAATTTACTGGAATGAAAAAAGAAAAAATACTTTCTGATATAATAAAAAAAATACAAATTTACATTGATATGATTTATATATATCATCTGGTGAAAAAAGGTAATCAAAAATAAAAGATTCTACTTTGAACGCTCATTAGCTATCTTTGATCCTATAACTAAATAAAAAAAATATTTTGTTTGCTTTGCTGTAATCCTACGACGAGAGATTTTTTATTACGTTTCTTTTAACCTAAAATATTACTTTTCCTGGCTTTCGAACTTACTTGTATGGTTATCTGCATCCCTTTTTTTAGGGAAGTTGTAAATTATATAATTCTGTTGCGCTTTTTTTTTTCACAGTGTGAAAGAGTTTTATGATACATGGATAAGCATATTGAGCACTTTGAAGGATTAATTGGCCAAGATTTATTTTTTATGAGTATATTGAAACATATAATACAAAAATCGTTAATTCTGGGAAAACTGCTTATTTGTTACCAATGACCTTGACAGAGAATCCTCTAATATGACAGTCTTAATGGGAGATAAAATGAATTGATAACATATCTCCTTTTTTGGGAGTGGCAAACGTTTTTAAAATCTTAAGGTACCTGTTTAGACCGAGTTCCGCACAAACCACTATTTTTCAAAAATATTTTCTTGAACATGCTGCATTTTCCTCTATGAATAACTTAGTGGTTTTAATTGTGATGTTGTACGACTGATTATGGTTTATAAATGTAAATGAGCAGAATATAAAAAAAGAATTGGTCATCTGTGATCTCTCTGAAAGGTAATTGAAGCTGATCAAACAAGGGAAATACTTGCTGAAATAATGCATATTAATCATGTTAGCGAAAGTAAATTTCAGAAAAGCAATAAGCATGAAACGAAAGGAAAATTTTCAATAGCTACATTAAGAACTTTATCAAGAAAATATGAAGCCATAAGTGTACCGCAAAATGCACTTCGCCCTGTCAAAAAGACACATGCAAGAAAAAGTTCAACAGGATATTTGTCGATCATCAAATTAAAATTACAATAACGTGAACAAAATGTGACAGTTTTGCTTGCAAATAACTTTCCTGTAATGTTAGCAAAAAGTGTCTGTGATTTGTGTCCTTTATTAAGGTCACGCACATTTGGAGCAATTTAGTTCAGTTTTATTGGATATTTTCACAAATTATGAAAGACGAGAAGAAAAATCCTAGAAATAGGTAAGTATATTTTCTCTTAGTTAAATTATTCACTGAAATTGTGATTTTTATCTTGTATATTGAAAATAATTATAAAAAAAAGAAAGAATTGGGGTGCATCACTCCCCGCGACCATTAACCTTAGTATCGAGTGCATACCTGATCCCGGGCTAAAACATTTTGAAGTTTTCTCGCTTTAAATATTAAAAAAGTAACACAATTGTTATTCATTAGAATTTTATATTCTTTTTTTATTACTTAACTTTTATTCTAAATGCTAATTCTGCGAGGCTTAAAATTACAGTTCATTCAAAACCGTTTATAATATGAGTATTCATTTCAATAAATCATTTTACATTTTTGTATACATTGTCATGCATTTGGGTTTTACTCTCCTTACAATTAAGCTATTATATCAAGAATAATGTATTATCATTTTTTAAAAAAATAAACTCGTGTTAAGAGTGGGTACTTCAGCCAGTATAAGAACAAGTTTAATAATTATCAGTGACTTCCATGGGCTTGTCTTGCAGAGCAAAGTTTTTCAAAGGAAAGTTAAAAATTAGAAATTGACACTCAGAGTTATTTTTTGATATTTAGCTCAGATCTATATTTTGTCTTCAAAGTAGCCATCGCAGAAAATCCGGATTCACAAAGGTATGATGTTAAAAATGGTAATAGTATACGAAATGCTTTTGCTTTCAGTGCAGAAAATTCAGCATCCACCTCTATCCAAAATTCAAAGAGTGATTTATTACAAAATTGCCCTTTAATTTCATCACTGGATGTGAAATCTATGAAGATCTCTTTTTCGGCAGTTGAGAGCCCTTCTGAAGTATTTTGAAATGGATTCCTAACCGATTCATAACTTGCTATCAATTTGCCCTCGTCTGTGTACTTGTTGATGTATTATTATCGTCGAATGCTCGCTGCGATTTAAAAATATATCTATGATTTTGTTTTAATCCACTGCCGTAAATACTTAATACCGTGAATTACAGTTAATGCGTGAATTATGAAATGTACATTCAAGAGAGATTCAGTAGCTAATCGATTCGGCCAAGACTGACTAGAATTGTACGAGGTACAGCATTTTTATATGTTTTGTGCAGACGTCCGTTAGGTTGCCTAAACTCACGTGAACGTTCGCGAGAATGCCAAATGTAATGGATGTGATAAAGAGCAACATAGATTAGGCTATTTTTTAATGACATTTGTACTTTTAGAAATGGATCTTGAAGGAAATAAATCTTTAATTAAATATTATTTCTCAATCTGTTTCAATTTAAAAATTAGAGAAAGAAAAATAACATAATTAACCTATTACTTAAAAGTATAATTTACTTAAAATATATATTACTTAAGTGTAACATATATAAAAAATTTAATACTTATATTATTAATACTGAATTAAGAACAAGTTTAATAAGTATTAGCGACTTCCATGGGCTTGTCTTGCAGAGCAAAATTTTTCAAAGTTTTTTAGAAATTGACCCTCTGAGTTCTTTTTCTATATTTAGCTGATATCTATATTTTGTCTTCTAAGCAGCCACCGCATTTTGCAATATGTTCCAATTTAAAAATTAGAGAAAGGGAAAATTACACAATAATTATCCTATTACTTTGTTTTTTTGTGTGCTTAAAAGTAACTTATACAAAATTTAATACTTATGTTTTTAACTTGTACGGTTTATAATTAAGATCGTGTATTGAAGCTTTAGCGTCAAAGTGCATTATTATTGCATTCAGTAATTTATTAATATATAGGGGGGCGCGATAAAAATTGTGATTGAAAAGGGGGGCGCCAGTATTGAAAGTTTGAGAAGCACTGGCCTAAGCGGAAAAGCGGCCCTTAATTAGAGAGAAAATAAAAATTGATTGAATATTACACAACGCGAAGATTTATAATTACTATTAAATATTTTGTACATAATATAATATAATATGAAAAAGAATCAGGAACACACTCATCGCATTGGAATTTAAAAATTATATAAAGTCTAATTATGACTCATTATCAGTAGCGCACACAGATGTTTTCTAAGGGGGGAGGGTTGTCCAGGGTCGAAAGTTCACCATTCTTGTATCATGCTCCTTTTGATTTTGTCGATTTTGGGGAACAAAACACAGTAAGAAACTAATTGTTGGATAAATAATTAGTATTAATTAATGAAATTAATCATTAAAAGCAAATATTTTATTAAATTGTACGTATTATATACTTAAAATTATAATCAATTGGGAAAAAATTAAGGGCTTTGGGGGGAGGGGTCCGGACCCCTAGAACACCAACTTGCGTGCGCCACTGCTCATTATAATAGAAAAATTGTGTAATAAAATAAATATTTATATTTTTGGAGGTAGTTTTAATGATTATCAAAAAAATACACAATTTCAGAAGCGAAATATTAAGAAAAATCTATCAAAACATAGAACTTAGTATTATATCAATTGACATATGTTTTTTATGCAATTACGTTCTGTGTTTCTGAAATCTTTTTTATATTTGTAATTTAAAAATGAAAATATTTAAAAACACATTCACTCTTCCAATTATTTCCTTTCAATATTTTTTAAGTTTTTTTGCGAGTAATTTTAATAGCATAACAATCCTTTTGTGTAACAAATATTACAGAAAAATTTTAAGGGACTATAATGAAAGCTTTTTCAAAAGGTAATGATGATGGAAGAAGTTTTGTTAAATTTCGCAAGATCAGTGCTTCAAACTGCGTTACAGGAATCCTAGAAATCTTCGAGATATACCCAGGGGTTCCAAGAGTCACATTAAAAAAGCAGAAAAGAAATTTATAAATGTGTATGCAACATGAATTTACGTTCTCTGTGAAGTTTGTATACCCACAAAAATTTGAAGCTAATATCTGTTATGAAGAAACTGAAAATTTTATTCATATATAATAGCATTATTCTGCAACACTTTTTAAACTTTTATTACAATATAATTAACGAATATTAAAACATTTTTTTCTTTATATATATATATATATTACTTAGTATATTGTAAATATTTTATTGTTTCTATACGGGATATCACGAGAAAACTGTATACTCTTTATTACAATGTCTTACAAAATTAAATAGTTTTCCAACGGGAAATGGACATTTTAACATTTGTTGAAAAAACATCTACACTAAAGGAGAGGAAACAACTTATCCACATATCAACCGATTCATTGTTAAAACTCTAAATTTAAGGAAGAACAGCTCCTAAATCTTTAGTTCTAAATTCATGCAAAATACACTGTATTTCTCTAAACATTGCAGTGTCATGCAGAATAATGTGTATAAGTGCAGAATTGGTTTCTCAACGTGAGTGGCTACAAAAACAAAGTTTAGAAATAAATTAAGCTCAAGATATATAATGCTATAGAATTTAATCTCAATAAATATTGTGTGTGAAAAAATGCAATCACATATCCCAGTTACTAAATGTATTACATGGTTAGGTGACACTTGGATTATAGATTAATATTATTAATGCAGTGTTTCTCAAACTGTGGGGCGCGCCCCCCTGGGGGGGCGCGATACCCTTACGAGGGGGGCGCGAGCAAATCGAAAATAAAAGATTTAAAAAATAATTAATTTACTACAATGAAATAAAACAAAATACTTTCAGACATAGTAAAAAATGCACTTTTACTCTGATATAATTTATAGGCGATATAAGTCATCTCAAAAATAAAAACTTCTTCAATACCTAATTAGCTATATATGATCCAAAAAACCAAATAAAAAAATTTATTTTATTTGCTGTAATCTCATGATAAGTGATTTTTACTACTCTTTCACACAGAGAAAAACAAATCCCAGACCCAGAATCGAAAAAATTTAGGAACATAAAAAATTCATCACTGTGATTATTTTTGAAATACTGCACATTATAGCTGTAATCTGTTTGACCTTCTAAGTTATTGGTACAGTTAGTTATGACCCCTCTCTTATGTGTTTGTTTCTCATTTAGGAAGTTGTAAGTAATGTATTTATATTAGAGTTTTATGATATTTGGAAAATCACGGAGAGCACTTTGAAGGATTACTTGGCCAAGACTTTTAACCCGGAAGTGGTCGCGCGGGACACACAGATTACAAAATCGTTAATTCTGGCAAAACTGTTTATTTGTTACCAAAGAAAAAAATGAAAAGTTCTGGAAAGTAGGTAAGTTTACTTTCTCTTAATTAAATTATTCACTGGAATCACGATTTGTATCGTGTACAATAAAATAATTATAAAAAAAGGATTGGGGTGACTCAATCACCCCGGGTGACCATTAACGCTAGTATCGAATGTGTGTCTGCCCCCGGGATAAAACATTTTGAAGTCTTCTCGCTTTAAATATTAAAAATAACACTATTCTTCATTGGAATTTTATATTATTTTTCATTGTTTAACATTAATTCTAAATGCTAATTCTGTGAGGCTTAAAATTACACAGTTCACTTAAAACTAATTATAATATGAGCATTCATTTTAAAATATCATTTTACATTTTCGTAAACATTGTCGCGCATTTGGGTTTACTCTCCTGACAATTCAGCTATTTATCAAGGATGTTTTAGTTTTTTTAAAAAATGAACTCGTTCGAAGAGCGGGTACTTCAGACAGTAAAATTTTAATGTATCAGTGCTGCACAAGGTATTTTATAACTAATTTATAAATACTAAATTAAGAGCAGGTTTAATAAGTTTTAGAGACTTCCATGGGCTTGTCTTGCAGAGGAAAGTTTTTCAAAGGAAGGTTTACGATTAGAAATTGACACTCTGAGTACATTTTCTATATTTGGCTGAGATCTATATTTTGTCTTGAAAGCAGCCACCGCATTTTACAATCTGTTCCAATTTAAAAATTCGAGAAAAAAAATAAAATATATATTACTTAAAAGTTACTTATATAAAATTTAATATACTTATTTTATTAATTTGTACGGTTTATAATTAAGATCGTTTTGTAGCTTTAGCGTCAAAGTGCATTATTATTGCATTCAATAAATTATTATTGTATAAGGGGGCGCGATAAAAATTATGATTGAAAAGTGGGTCGCCAGTATTGAAAGTTTGAGAAGCACTGTATTAATGAGTAAATTAGATTATAAAATTCGATTAAAACTTTTTATTAAAATATGCAATAATTTATTAATTACCGGTACATAAAGTATGCTTATAGCATTTTGATATATTAAAAAAAAATGATATATTCTTCAAGTGTGAATGTTTAAAAGGGTTCTTCTCACGAAAATACTTTTTAGACTTAGGGTCACCACGGAACCACCTTCTAGTTCAAGGAGTTCCAAAAGTTAAGGGGACATGGTGCGATATAAGCAAAACTTTTTAATTTAAGGATTTTCAAAAATTTTTTGGTTGCTTCCTGTGTGCGTATACTATATAAGACAAATTTTATGCTCAAATTTCATAAAAAGTTAGCTATTTAATTTTTAAGAAAACCTAAAATTTCTTGAAGTGATTTTAAAAATGCTACTCCTCTTACAGTACGCATTACGTACACACATGAAATTTTATTTACAAGTGCGTCCAACTATGTATAACAAAAGTTGGTATGGATTTTGCGATAACACGATTGGTATTTGTACAATACTTCTTTTTATGAATCCTTATTGAAAATTCCTTAAAAAATTTGCAAATTCTAACTTCAATTATTTTTTAAAAAATAAGTATTGCTTCGATTCAAAAACGCATGCCAACTTTTGCTACATGTACTATTAGCAATAGGTAAAAAAAAAAAAATGAAAGCATTAGGCACAAGAGAAAAACGCCTTAGCATTTTAAATGAAGACAAACTAGTTATTTTACCTCTCTTAGATAAGTAAGTTTAAAGTTTTGATTTTTGCCATAAGGATGTGAATAAAAATGAATGTAAAAGCTATCATAATCCTGCGTTTTTTAAGTTTAGAGTTTTCAAATTTTGTGAGGTTATAGAAAAGTATATAAAGAATAATTTAGGCTAGAAAAATTATATTTGATTTTTTGACCGATTTTTGTCAATTGAATCGTACTGTGTCCTCTTAATCCGTTTTACACTTTCCTTCCTTACAAAAATATATTAGGAATTTGTGATGTGACTTCAAAAAAATTCAGTATTTATCTTAATAAACTCGGTACACTAAAACAGAAAATTGAAGAGAAGTAATAATGTTTCATTTTACAATTTATCCAAGAGTATTTAAAATTTACCTCAGATAGTTTAAATCTACGTGCACGGAGGAAGCTCAATTGTACAAGATATCAGCAGAAACACTGTATCCACTGAATTAATGCGAAAGTTAATTTTTAGTGTGACAAAAATTTAACTTGGTCTCAGAATCGAACAAGTTAAGCACCTGGAAAGAATGCCAGTGACCAAGCCTGTTTTGCAAGTGGGTGAGTTGTCCCCCTCCCCCGACCTTCCAAGGTCAATTTTTCCTTCTTTCCAAAGGCGTATCTATTGTCCCATTTTCCTTCTAAGCTCTTGCATTTGGCGCTCGATTAAAAATATCTCCAGCATATTTGGATTTTTCTGTTTTGTAATGCTACAAAAAAGGGTTGGCGTATATAATTTACATCCAAACCGCATCCCAAATAATCAAAGCATTTTTGCAAAAAAAAAAAAAAAAAAAAATGCTGGAAAATTCCTTATCAAAATTTGAACGTTATAAAACAGGAAAAAAATAAATAAATAAAGTAAAAGTAATAAGAAGTAATTTTTACTGCATTACGTTTCCATCTACATCTTTGTTGTAAAACTTTACTTATGTCTTGAAACATTTTTGTAATTTATGTTCTTCTAAGTATTTTTTACTTTTTGTAAATCTGGGATTAATTTCATATCAGGATTAATATTTGTATACTTTTAAATCTATCATCTAATTGTTTAATAACAGTAGCACAATTGTAGCCTGAAGATTTTAACATCTAAATTCCTGTTTTTCTGTAAATTGATCTGCTATTTCGAGGAATAATCTTTTTCTTTTTCGAATTTGATTTTCAGGAAGATTTCATTAAATATTCAAACAACGTGCTAGCCTTCTCTTTTTCGTCTAAAAATATGTTAAATATTACTCTTAAATTTTGAATTTCAGTTTTAATTTTATTGACTAAATTAAAAGCAATTGGTCAAGAAATTGGTTTTGCTTGAAATAGTTTATTCATAATGTAAATTTTGGACAACAATCTAATCCATAGCAAAACTTGAAAAAGACATTTAACCCTTTGTCTACCATGGGTACTTATAAGTAAAACTCACTATAAAATTAAATCGGATAAACATTTTTTAGAATTCTCTAACGATATTTATATAGCAGAAGCATTCTTTTAATTCCATTCTTCCAGGATATATGGCAGCACGGGTTCTATGATAATTATTTTAGCGTTCAAGGCGAATAGTTTTAAATCAGAAATTGCATTTTCAGCTGTTATTTTGATTGGATTGCCAAGAATGACAGGTTTTTTTACGAAAAAGCATTTAAAATCAAAAGGTGTCCTTTTTTTTCGTATGTTAATGAAGATCTTAGAAAACGATTTGACTATTGGTTTTAAATGAACAGCGGATATAATTGATTTTACAGTTGAAACACTTTGTGGTATTTTTAAGAACCCACGGTACAGTACATGTTACAGCAAGAACTTACATTTTTTTTCTTCCGTTTGACGTTGTTTTTTTGTTGCGTTGAAGAGTCATCATTATACTGCAATAAACGTACGCATTTTTTGCAATTATTTGCAATTATAGTGTTGTGTTTGAAATCTGAAGTTATTTTTATATGTGTAAACTACATCATAAATTATATTTACTGTTAAGCGTCTGACAAAGCTCATCATTCTTTTCATCAAAAAACGGGACTAGGTATTGGTAATCAAGGTATTAGTGACATATATGCTGCAGAATGCTTATTCAAAAATCGGCGAACAGTGATTTCGGTAGTCGTATACATTTCTCCGAATCAAAAGGTTAAAACAATTAAAGATTTTCTGCATTTTGTACTTTTATCATATACCAAAGGAGGTTCTGCTCTTTAAAACTATCACTCACTTACGTGATTTTGAGTGGTGCTATTTAACGTGTAAACTAAACCGGAGTTTCACCCATATTTTTTTGAATGATGAATACAAGCACGAAATGAACACTATCCCAAAATGGATCGACAACTAACAGTCGTACTGTTATTGGCGATATCAATGGTTTTTATATACTTTGAAATCACAACTGCACGTTTTTTTTTATTTCAGTTATCATATGTCTATTGTATCTGCTACACCTTAATTGAACAAGAAAGCTTTTATTTTTTGATAAAAAAAAAAGGCATTACTCTGTTTTAATTAAATAAAAATTTTCTATACAGATAGAATTATTCGATAAAATGTTATTTCCAATCATACCCGAATAATTTTTTCAGGATTTAATTTACTAATGCGATTTTTACCTCACGATAATATGTGTAAGATGTTTCACATCATATGGGACTACTGTAAGGTTCTCTCGTTCTTTTTGATGCGTAGCCTTACATTTCTCCTTTCCTTTAACGTCAGTAAGTATTAGGACATACAAAATGTACCATAAATTATGCAAACCCAAAATTAGGGGATACTGCTGTCCCTCCCATGAGCCGTTCGTTAAACAATAGTATACAGGACGCTGAAATCGCCATTTTTATGTTAGTTAGTGAAGCTTCGTAGTGCTTTCTTTACAAATGTCCGTTATAACTTTGTGCATGTGTAAATAAGCTCTTTACAGGTACAGGGAAAATATATCAAGCTTCTCTAATATTTACTGAAAGAATTGCTAGAATACACCTATTACACGAATAAACTGTCAATTAATCGACTTTCTTCATGGCAGTGGAAACAAATCATTTTAAACAGGTATTCCGGGCAAAATGATGAGCGCGTTATCTTGTGCCCTTGTTTGAAATTGATTAAACTTTACTATGTAGTCCACCTCTATTAAATCCTGTAAACAATTGTTCGTCTGTGTTAGCCTTCGAGACCTTGTGCACTTCTATTTGGGGATATAGAGGCGCATTGATTAGAAGCCGCATAAAAATAAGCGCAATAAATAATAATAATAATAGTTAAATAATAACAATTTAATAGAAATAACACGTTTAATGATTTTTTAAGATTCACTGAATTATAAAACAACCATATACTACAACATCATTTGTATTTAAGATATGAAGGCATCTTACCTTGCAAGAATTGGACTCTTCTTTTTCCAAAAAATATATTTGATGTGTCAAGGGAAATTTGTACCTTGGAAGAAATTCAGCTAACTACACAGTGCCTTCTTCAAGAATTTCTGTAACAAATTGCCGCATATTATTAAATTGCCCTAAAGTTAAGAAAAATAATAAATAAATAAAATATGAAAGTTATTTTTAACTGTTTTAAGACCACGACAGCAGTATCTATCTTTATTTATGAATAAACTTGTGAATATCAGTATTACAAAATTGTACAAATAGCTCTAAATACCGGTATTGCAATCCCTAATTGCGAGCAAATGGATTAATTGATCGATGACCAAGCCGCTTTTCTATTTAGGTATGTGCCAAGGGTGCTAAAGATTTTAAGGTACTAAAAATTGGAGGGTGAAAAAAGAGAAAAAATTAAAATTACAGCGAATATTCCACGTATCGCTTAGTGAAGCATGAAAGAATCATTTTTGTACCTTTTTACGAGGCACAGTGGATACAATCGGAAATTATGCTATAGGTAGGACTGAGAGAATTGCTGAAGTCGGGGTGTACTACTCTCACAAATATAATACATATAAATTATTTTTAGTTGGGGTGGGAGAGAAAAGTAAACAATAATTTAGAAGAAAATGTTCAATAAAATCTTAATAATACAAATACAATTGCAAAACGAAGTTTTTTTGGGATGTAAAAGGTTAATTAGATTCTCCCCTGCTAAAAGTTTCTTTTTTTCCCCGCCCAAAAAAATTTCCAACATGCTAAAAATTTTTTTATTAGCAAGGCCTGGCGGGTGACATAGGCCGGGGTTTCTATGACGATGCCACCAAATCCCCTCCGTGTACACACGGCGTTCGTTAAATCAGTGGTTCTGAAAGTCTTTGGGCTGAATCATGCGCGGGGATTTTTTTCCCCACCTCCAAAATGGGGGTTTAAAATACCCTATGTTTTTTTGAAGGGACCCTTTATGGTGCTCGGGCCAATGCAGGCGACCTTTTTTTGCCACGATAACGTAGGATGATCGCGTGCGGGGCTTAAAAAGGCCCACGAAAATGGCACAGTTTTGATGGGAAAGGAGGGGAATCTTTTATTCCCATGGCTGTCGGGAATAAAAGCTTACATTTATTTCTTTCGGGTCGTAGACAATATTACCACGTTTATATTGATTATTTTCATAATTTCATTAAAATATTTTCAGGTGAAAGTTATGTCTTAATACGTTAGGGATGTCTAAAATTTTCCCCAAAAAAAAAGGAGAAATATCACTGTGAAAGGCTCATAATAATGTAAGAAACATCTAAGTAAAAAATGACTCAATATAAAATATTTTCAATCAGATAAAATTACAAAAGCAACATTTACTTGCAAAGAAAATATGAAATTTGCTTAGAGGCATATTAATAATAAAAAAAAAAATGTGATTTTAGCAACATTTTGCTGTAATCAATGAATCATAATAAAGGTTAAATGTATGCAAAAATATACACAAATTCAAAATTCATGCACAAATGTATACAATGCAAATTTCATGCAAAAATATAAAAAATGCAAACTTCATGCAAAAAAAATATACAAATAAAAATGCAAGGGGTAAAATATAAAAAAAATAGAAATAACAAAACAGTTTTAGATACCACAGTAATTATACAGCAAAAAAAGTTTCTAGATTACGCGTTAGGGCAGTGTTTCTCAAATGGAGGCGCACCGGGGGGCGCGATAACCTAACAAAGGGGGCGCGAGCGTATCAAAAAATAAAAGATTTAAAAAATAATTAATTAACTGGAGTGAATTAAAACAAAATACTTTCAGACGTAATAAAAATGCACTTTACTCTGATATAATTTATAAGCGATATTATATCTCATCTCTCAAAAATAAAAACTTCGATACCTAATTAGCTATTTTTTGATCTTATAATCAAATAAAAACTTTTATTTGATTAGCGGTAATCCCATGATGAAGTTTTTTTATTACGTTTTTAAATCGAACATACTAACTAATCTTTTAGAAAAAACAGATCCCAGACCCAGTCAAAAATTAGAACAAGAAATTCATCACTGTGATTATTTTGAAATAATGCACATTATAGCTGTAATCTGTTTGACCTTCTAAGTTATTGGTACAGTTAGTTTGACCCCCTTAAGTGTTTGTTTCTCATTTAAGGAAGTTATAAGTAATGTTTTTCCCTTGTTGCATTTTTTTCCATGCAAAAGAGTTTTATGATATTTGGAAAACCACGGAGAAAACACTTTGAAGGGATTACTTGCCAAGACTTAATTTTTATAAGATTCTCAAACATATAAAGCATAACGAAAAACGTTTTTCAGCAGTAACATTATCATAATGAATACACTTTTTACCCGAAAGTGGTCAAGGGGATACACAGATCACAAAATCGTTAATTCTGGCAAAACTGTTTATTTGTTACCAAAAAAAAATTGAAAAGTCCTTGAAAATAGCTAAGTTTCTTTCTCTCAATTTAAAATTTTTCACTAGAATCATGATTTGTATCGTGTACAATAAAATAATTATATATATATAAAAGATTGGGGTGACTCAATAACCCCGCTCGACCGTATCGAGTGCGCGCCTCTCCGGGGTTTAAGTATTTTCGCTTTAAATATTAAAAATAATACAATTATTCTTCATCGGGAATTTTATATTATTGTTCATTACTTACCCTCAATTATAAAATGCTAATTCTGTGAGGCTTAAAGTTACAATTCGCTTAAAACATTATAATTTGAGCAATCATTTTAAAAAATCATTTTACATTTTTGTAAACATTGTCGCGCAGTTCTTCTTTTCTCTCCTTACAATTCAGCTATTTTATCAATAATGTTTTATTTTCTTATAAATGAACTCGTGCAAAGAGCGGGCACTTCAGCCGGTATACTTTTTAATGTATCAGTGTGTGTGTCTGCACAGAGTATTTTATAACTAATTAATTAATACTAAATTAAGAACAAGTTTAATAAGTATTAACGACTTCTATGGGCTTGTCTTGCAAAGAAAAGTTTTTATAAGGAATGCTTATGATTAGAAATTGACTCTCTGAGTTCTTTTCTATATTTAGCTGATATCTATATTTTGTCTTCTAAGTAGCCACCGCATTTAGCAATATGTTCAATTTAAAATTAGAGAAAGGAAAAATAACATAATAATTATCCTATTACTTATTTTTTTTGCTCAAAAGTAACGTATACAAAATATAATACTTATGTTATTAATTTGTATGGTTTATAATTAAGATCGCGTATAGTAGCTTTAGCGTCAAAGTGCATTATTATTACATTCAGCACATTATTAATGTATAAGGGGGCGCAATAAAATTATGATTGAAAAGGGGGCGCCAGTATTGAATGTTTGAGAAGCACTGCGTTAGGAAATATATACCTTTAAAAAAAAAACTTAACCTATAAATGTGTTCGGCTTTCTCTTAGCCCTTAGCCACACACATGATCAGGGGAAACTTGGATTAAAAATTTTAATATTATAATTGAGTAAATTATATTAAAATTAGAGATATTAAGATTTTTTATTATCAAATAATTTTTTTTCATATTACTTATTACTTGTTAATGGATTTTAAATATTATTTCAAGATATATTCTTCTAAGTATGTGTATGTGTGTGAAAGGGGTAACGGGATTCTAAGAAAGCATCATATTATTCTAGGGTTTCCCGTGAGTCAAAAAGGTTTAAGCCACTGACAAATAAATTAAATTTTTTTTTTTATGGTATAAGGCCCCCCAGTGGACAAGGGTCATCACATAATAAGCCCAATCCATTTTTTCTTGCTGCTATACATTTTGAAATTTCCTTTTTTTGGGAGATTAGAAAAAGAATAATTTTGACCAGAATAATTATCCGATCGATCTTATTAAGACAAAGCCGAGAACAAATCGGGGCCTTCACGGGGGCCATAAGACCCCTTTGTTGTTCATAGGCGGTGGATAATGCAAGACTCTCTAAAGAGCAAAAATAATGAAATTGAAAAGAGTAAATAAAACATTTGCATTATCACAGTCTCTGCCAGATTCTGCATGTATTTCTTTCTCTTTTTCATACCAGCTCTTTTTTTATGATAATTTGCAGAAACTTATACCTTTAATAAACACTGGGGTTTCTCAGATTGTAATGTATCAAGGCAACATTTCTCAAACTGTGGGGCGCATCCACTTAGGGGGCATGACCGCCCCACGTGGGAGGCGCAAGTATATCGAAAAGACGAAAACAAAAGATGATAAAAAATATATATATTAATTTACTGAAAGGAAGCAAAACAAAATACATTCCGACATAATAAAAGTAAAAAAATTTATACGATATAATTACTCATAAATGACAATTTAAAATGTATTTCATAATTAATTTAACAGTACTAATTAAAAACAATTTTTAAAAATTACCAGGACCGTATGGGCATGTCATGCAATTATATACAAAATTTAATACTTATAATAATTTGAGGTTTATAACAAGGTCGTATTGTAGCTTTAGTCAAAGTATATTAATACTGAATTCAATACATTGTTATTGTATAGAAGGGAGCCGGGGAAAAAAAATTGAAAATTGCATCGTTAGTATTAAAAATTTGAAAACGCGATCAAGAAAATTGGGAAACCATGGAAATGTATAACCCATAAAAAATTTTCGAACTTCTTTTTCCCCATGGTTTCAGCAAATTTTGGTTTAGTATTTTTTAAAAAATTTAGATAAAAAAACATTATGAAATATATAGATGCAATAAAAAAATTGAATACTTAAAAAAAATGAAATTTGTGCTTAAAACATAACATTGTTAAAAAAAAACAATCATTTATTAATCCAGTAATTTATATCTTCAAATTCAAAGAGTTAAGACTCGGCACGAATAAATTACGTCAGAATACTTTGCACGAAAAACGGGACTATATATAATTTGATATAGAGTGCTACGCGCCAAACAGCGCTTGTTGTCAGTGATAAGGAATCCAAGATTGCGTCCTGGCAGTAACAAATCGTCAGGAAAAAATTTTGAAGAACTGTTTTGAATTATATCTCAAACAAAAATATAGGAAAGAATTGAAAAGAAACCAATATAAATTAATATTTAATATCAATTTAATGTAACAAAAATTTAAGATATACAATAATCATATTGTGTAGTATATAATTATAATCATATAATAAAATTTAATAGTTTTTCTTGTGTTTTTATTTAATAGATCACAACATAGGCCATGGTATAAAGTTCAATGCGTTTTTTAGGAAAAAAACTGACTAAGTTTTTAGTTAAGATGAAAACATGATTTAATTTTTTTTTTTTTAAATTATGTTTGACATATATGTATATAAAGATTTATAATCAAGATTAAAAAAATTATACACATAAAACACCAAAAATCTAAGATCTTACTTAATATATCAAAAAGAATTAGCCTTTTTTCAACATATACCAATATCGAAAAACAAGAATCAAGTTAATTATCATTATTAAATCAGTCAGAAGAAGAAATTGTTTCATTATGAAAAAAATTTTATCAGAGAATTTTCAAGAAAAAAAAGAAATATCATTGTTTATCGCACCGCACAGTAAAAAAAACGTTATATATGTACAGTGAATTTTTCCAATGCACTGAGACTATATATGTGTATTTATTTTAATTGGGACTCAAATACATAAACACAGAAATTTTAAAAAACTAATAAGGTTTTTTTAAAAGTTACCCAAAGTTATTTAAACTTACCTCAAACAGGCTTAAATCGATATGCAGCGATAACACTACTAGAGGGACCTTATTCAACACTAACACCGTCCAAGCAGCGGGAAAAATTTAAATTTCGGAACGAACAGTGGCAAATTTAAAGAATGTGAATGGACAAAGTGTCTTAGGACCTACCCCAATTTGGAGTAAAGGGGGAGAACTATCCCAGTGGCTTTAGCACACTCAAAAATTTTCGGGGGAAGGTTGTTCAGGGTCAAAAGTCCCCCCCTTTTAGTTTCAACCCCAACCCCAAACCCCCTAATCCCAACCCTCGAATTAAAAAAATTCCTGTGTACGCTACTGGGTACGGTAATTTTGTAACAGTCGCACGCTAAGACTGGGTAAAAAAAATATTCAAAAAATTTTTAAAAATAATAATAAAATAATTTTTTTAAATTTTTTAGAAATTGGTTGTTTTAGACAAAAAAAGCCTTCAAAATAATTTTAAATAAACAAAAGAGTTATAATAGAAATTTATCCCTGAATGCACCCGCATTGTTGTGCCAGTTGACTTTCCAAAACTTTTTCAATCCGAGATTCTGGAATTTGAGGGAACGTATTTTAAAAAAATCTTTAAAAAAAACACACTGGGCGCCCAGTGAGCTTGATATTCTAGAATGAAGGCAGGCAATGTGATTTATCTTTTACCGATATTATGGAACTTTTTAAAAAGATTTAAATTTAAGATTACAGAGAAAAGGTTTTTTTTTCTAAAATTTTTTCCCGGGGCGAACATTTTTTTTCTAGATTTCTTTTTGAGGGGGTGGAAAATTAAAAAGTTGACATTGATTCAGGAAAATCTACCTGTTTAAAAGTGCTGAGCTGTGATAGATTTAAAACCCATTTTTTTTAGGGTTCTTTCAGTGCTAGGTTTGATGATTTACACGATGATAAACAAATGCACATCTTTTTTATTTATTGTTTTCAACTATTGTACAAAAATTTTTTGTTAACCACCTGAAATTAACTCAAAATTAATACAAACAGCAACCCTAATAAACTAAAAAAAAAAAAGGGGAAATTTTGTTGAATTTTTAATATTTGAATAAACAAGAACCCAAATTTGACGATTTTACATATTGTTGTAAAACTTAAATCAAATACGTGTGAACAAAAAAAATCAAATACCCGAAATTAACCCAACTGGAATAATAAATCTTTGCTTTGGTCATTTACTATATTATTTTTTAAAATTTTCCCTTATGCATTAAAAAAGTGCTCTTTGGTAAGGATTGTAATAAGCCTATAAGAACT
>BMAV01018196.1:0-13180 GCA_019973955.1 Trichonephila inaurata madagascariensis
TTTAACAAAAGAATGTTGACATTTGAATTGGTATTAAAAGAATTGCGAAAAATACCGAAATTCTAATCTTCTATAAAAATGAGACAACTACATTAAAATTTACAGTGGAAAAATAGTCAAATCTCTTTTCATACTGACCGCTAAGTCTCGTAACAGGTCCCTGCATGTTACCTAAATTACATTTTTAAAAAAGAAAATAAATATTTAATACATGTATTAATACAAATGCTATACATATTATATCAGTTTTATAATGTTAAAACAACAATGTTTTTCATTCGAAATAAATTTAAATATCACATGAATTGTAAATTGTAGAATAAAGTTATAAAAATTATTGATACGCAATGCATTGGCTATAAGTCTTACTGAACAATTGGATGAAAAGTAGTATGACTCTATTACGAGGAAAGATAAAAAAACAGCTTTTATGTAATAAAATTACATAATACACTTAAATCCACAACCATGGAAAACACAAGTTAAATACTTTGGCAATTCTCATAGCGCTGATGATAATATATGAAACCAACAAATTATTAAACTCGAAATGCAACTTTCTTTCGGATGAATTCAAAATATTAGCCTTTGTAATGAATAGTAGATGTACTTCATTTTCCTAAGCTAATGATTGTTTACGATAAGATCGAATATTCGAATGTTTTCTCTGTGCACTGCGGAACTGCTCCCAAACTCTCGATGCTTTTTCGCTTTTGATTATATCTAGGAATTATTTTAGAAATCCAACAAAACTTTCTAATCGGTTTGGTTCCTTGTATTCTTCTAATAGTATCAGATCATTTTGATTTACTAGAAACGTTTAGGATCAAATTCTCGATGAGAAATAATACGTTGGCAATGTTCGAAAATTAAAATGTATTTAAATAACACATCAAATAAGATGATTAATATGCTCTATTAAAATATTCGTCTTCCCAATTCATTTTATATTATTATGCATACAATAATTCAATAAAACGTGTGGCAATAGGACATCGATATTTTGCCGCGAAACATAATTATTCAGTACAGAATGAAATATCATAAATAAAAATAAGAACTGCATTCTCGTTTGAATGTTTAAATCATTTTTTACCGAAACAACTGTATTTTCAATATATTTTTATTTTTAAGAACATTTGTTTTATAGCTCAAATAAAATGATTCGCTGCTCTTCTGGAATATATTTGGAACTTTTGCGCTTTAATTTATAAGATACGATAAAATGATTAATTTTGTACGTACCGCTAGATCTCCAATAAGGGCCATGACCTGTTTTGTAAAGAAACAACAAACATCAATTAGTAATTTATACAAAAAAAATTTAACAAAAACTATTAATATTTAATAGAATATCAGCCGTGTTTTCTTGTAATTGGTCTTCTAAAATTAAACTATGATCTAAGCAATAAATTACAAAAACTGTATAATAAGAATACCCTTTCAGCTTTAACTTTATAAAACATAAAAAAAATATGCGTCCGCAATAAAATGAATATTACCTTAGGAATTGTTTAGAAAAACAATTAACAGGGAGCTGCTTTTTTATTTAGTAGTTTTACGCAGAATAGCTCAGTTTAAAATTTCAAAAAATTAGCATACACATTTACAAGCTCTCATATATATAAAACTCAAGGAAGAGCATAACTAAAATACAGGACTTCGCTACGACTGAAATTACCATAAGCCAATCAGTCGTCTTCTCCTAAGCATAAGGATCGAAAAACGGATACACATATTTTTATATAATAGCTAATGACAGTATCAATTGCTTTGAATTCAAAATGGTTAAAATCCTAGGTTATATGAATAGATATTATATAAAGTTAAAGTTACAGTTTCAAATACTTACCCCAACCATGATGTCCATAACCTGTTATAAAACCAAAAGAAATGCAAGTTCATTTATCACATTTCCTTCATACAAGTATTTTAAATATATTACAAAATTTCAATTCGATAAATGAGGAGAATAAACAGCTTTTATTAATTTTCGCAAGTATTTCAAGACAGATCAAAATAATAATACAAATTATAAAAAATATTTCAGCGAATCGAAGCTTAATTTTTGACAAATTCGTGCGGATTTCCTTTATGAAGCATAATCAGGTAACTTTCTTTTCACATTAGAGCTAATTAAGGCCTTGATTCTAAATGTCAATTGTATTCATGTTTAAAAATAACTCTCTAACGCAAGAGCAGTAAAATTGTTTCAAAATAAATTTCATGGTATAACCTAGGAATTTTATGTGCGCACGAGAGAGATTGAACTTTTTTATTTATACTTCTAAATTAATTTAAGAATTGTTTTTAAATTTGTTTCTTTCGGACGAGAATAGCATTCGCATTTTGAAAAAAGAGCTTTAAGTTGCATCTCGTAAGAGTTGTTTTAGTGAGAAAATTATAACTTAAGCAATTATTTCATCAATTTTAGCATCAGCTTAAGTATAAACAAAACAAGAATGTGAGAAATCCTTACCTCCTCCTCCGCCTCCTGCTGCTGCAGCTGTAATAATTTAACAACAGTTATAATATGAAAAAAAATAATTTTATAACAACCACCGAAAAAAATGTAAAAACTCATTGCCTGATTTTTTGCATTATATGTATTTTTTTACGAAGAGTCGTGAAACGTTAAATTTAATAAGATACATTTCTCATATAATATAAACAATGTTCTGTAATTCCGTAAATAAACGCAAGGTTATGAAACTCTTTAATTGATTTTATAATAGGGAAAAAAGTTAATTATTAGTCCACAAAATGGATAGTAATCTTAGCCATTACTACTGGCAACATTGTAAAATTATATGTTTTTTACTTCGTTTTACAAAATTTTATGGAGGAAAAAATAGTATAAGTAATTAATGAATAAAAAATGAGATATAACATGTTCAGTTATAGTAGAAAGTATGTTTAATATATAAGAACGGAATAGAAAATTTTTCAAACTCACATGAGGCTGCTGCACCTATTTTTATAAAAGAAAAGAAAATTTATCTTATTTTTAAATCATTTGAGTATAAGAAAATATAAAAAACAAACCCATTATTTAAGCCGCCATTTGGTTAGTGTTATGTTAACCTCTTAACATAAGTAAATTGGGGTATTATAGTTTTGTAAGGATATGCTCACACAAAAAAATGGTTCTTATATAACTTATTCCACTGACGAATTTTTTTTAAAAAAAAATCCGCTTTCAAAATCTTTTTTTTAAAACCTTCAGGACCAGCAAAAGATGAAAGAAAAGTTTCCCCAGTCCCGCACGTTCCTTGAATATACGCACGCTCGGGACCGGGCAAATTTCCAGCTAAGCTAAATTCTTATAAAATCTTAAATGCAATCAAATACGCTAAAATTTACATTTTACTAACATTGACAAAATTTCAATATACAGTACAAAACATTTCGCTAGGTTTAAAAAAAACCTGCGAATTTTAAAGAAAATGTTTGTTCAGGAGTTTTCTCGAAATAAAAATTTAACTTATCTAAAGAGATATTATCACTACATTTTGTTGAACGTATTACACTTCATCATTTCATAAATTTGATTAAGAAACTATTGACATACAATTTTAAAGGGCATAATTAATCACTTTCTTTCAAAGAATGAACCGATGACTTCGAAAATTGTATTAATTTGTGATAAATATATACATATTCGAAATTTTACTCACCTCCTCCTCCGCCTCCGTAACCTAGATAAATTATTTAAAAATTAGTTTTTCCTTTCACTCATATATTTTTATAAACATAATTATCAAGAAATATGCAATAAAAATGTTATTTTGTAATTGTGTTATATGTTAATATTTTAAGCATTTTCAGCACTGTGTATTTCAATATCCCACTTATCTATATGCTTTTCGCAAAAATACATAAGTCGTGAAATATGAAGCGAAATCGAAAATAATGAAATAAAAAATGATACATCTATAGGAAATATCTCCTTCACGTTAATAGTAATTGTAGCCGTACATTAATGTTTTCTTTTACTTTATTCTATTTTATTTATTAGAAGAGAGCCAACTCATGAGAAAGAAAAGAGTATTCGTATCAACTTTTTAAAATGTCTGTCTCATATAGAAGCTATAAGATTAAAACATCAAATTAAATATAAGGTCCAACTTTTTCCATTAGTGAAAAGTATGATCCGTCTTATGAATAAAAAATACTTAAATGGGTCTTTAAATATACTCAACAAGAGTGAATTTGCATAAACTGAGAACAGTTGAATTATTCTCTTTAGTATTTCATTTAATATTACCAGGATAAATTTACTACTCTATCGTTATACTGTACAAAAAATATTAATGAAAAAGACAATAGGAATAAGTGCCAAAAAATGTTATTTGAAAAAAATATGTGTCTTTTAGAGTAAAAATGAATCATTAACATATAGTTAGAAATTCTACAACTTGAAAACGCGCGAATTTAAATTTAAAGACTAATATTTATATCTTTTATGCCCTACTCCGGAATGAAACAAAATTATTTTCCTTAATTTACATTTCAGATGTATAAAAAAGAGAGAGAGAGAGAGACAAATTTAACACTCACCTCCCCATCTGTAATCAGCTGTTTATGAAAAAAAATAACATGTTATAAAACCATATTTAAAAAGTAAAAATACTTAAAGTATAAACTGAATAAATTTATCAAATTGTGATTATACAAATGAATAATAAAATTATTATTTCAAATCTTTTATTAACAATTACTCTATAATAAGTTATATAGATAAAGTGTTATCCCTATCACATCTAACATAATTAACTTAATCATTTCTAATTGTTATTCAATATACATTTTAAAAGATATAAAACTAAATTTTCAAAAGGACACTTCATGATATAAAAAATTTCTTATAATGGAATACTGTGCATTGAACACACCTGAGATTATATCAAAAACAAACCAATTTTAAAACAGTATAATAGTAAATATATACATAAGAGATACTTCCGGTGCTAGCTTCATTTAGCAAATAAACTAGACGGCAAACATTTTCAAAATAAGGAGCACCGTGAATAGACCACTGCTGATTATTCTATCCCTTGAAATAATGCTTTGATTAAAATTTAAAAAAAGAACGCTGCTATTGGAACTCATATTTAAAAAATAGCAAAAAATACCGAAATTATAATATTCTGGAAGAATGAACCAACTACATTAAAAATATATAAGGGGAAAAATGACAAATGTTTTTTAATACTGACCGCTACGTTTCACAACAGGTCCGTGCATGTTCCCTAAATTTTATTTATGAAAAGGAAAAATAAACAATTAGTACTTATATTAATACAAATATTACACACATTATATTATTTCAAAAATGCTAAGAAATAGTTTTTCCTTTCGAAAGGCAATTTTCTTTCACAAATGAGTTAAAAATATTATAGTCTCTGTAATAAGGTTTAAATTTACTTGTCATAAGCTAATGAATTTTTACAAAAAAATCAAATATTGGTATGTTTGGACAGTGTTCTGTGAAACGGCTCCCAAGCTTTCTATATTTTTTCACTTTTGATTATATCTAGGAATTATTGTTTAAAATCTAACAAATTGTTCTAATCAGTTTATTTCTTAATATTCTTTTATTAGTAGCACATCATTTTGATTCACTACAAAGGTTAAGGATCAAATTCTCGAGAAGAAATAATATGTTGGTTAGGTACAAAATTTTAAAATGTATTTAAATAACACTTAAAATAGGATAGTCAATAGGGTCTATTTAACTATGCGTTATCCTTATTCATTTCATATTAGCATGTGCAAGCAATACTTTAATAAATACTACTCTTTTCAACGTGTGTCAAAAGGATATTGATATAATAGTCCCGAAGCATGGTTATTCTGTACAGAATGAAATATCATAAATAAAAGTGGAAAATGCATTCTCGTTGGATTGCTTCAATAATTGTTTTCCCGAAACAATAGCATTTTCAATATGTTTTTATTCTTAAGAACATTAGTTTTATCGCTAAAATAAAATAATTATCAGCTGTCCTGGAGTATGTTTGGAATTTTTGCGTTATAATTTATAAAATACGATAAAATAATTGCTTTTGTACGTACCGCTAGATCTCCAATGAGGGCCATGACCTGTTTCATAAGAAAACATCAAATAGTATTTAATAAAAATATATTATAACAAAAATATTTTTTATATTTAATAGAGTAAAAGCCATGTATTTCCTTAATTGGTCTTCTAAAACTTAATTATCAATAAAAAAATAATATACAAACTTAAGCACGAAGTTACTTCAATACTTTTCACACTCAAATTTTACAAAACATAAGAAATACGCATGCATAATAAGATGGATATTAACATTAATTGTTGATAGGAATAAAATAAACTGCTTTCTTATTTAATAATTTTAAGCAGAAGACTTCAGTAGAACTTTTCAAACAACTAAATATGTTCTCAAAAATATAATAACACAGGTGTTCGATATGCAACGAACTGACATAAGCCAATCTATCATCTTCTTCTTCATAAAGATCGAAAACCGAATAAACATACTTTTATGTAATGCTAATAATAGTATCAATTGCTTTGAATTCAAAATGAGTAAAATCACTCTCTCATTATGTGGATACATATTATATAAAGTAAAAATTAAAGCTTCAAATACTCACCCCAACCTGGATGTCCATAACCTGTTTCAAAACAAAAAAAAAATGTAAGTTCATTTATCACATTCGAATCACAAAAATATTTCGAATATATTCAAATTTTTAGTGCTTTAAACATGCGTCAGAAAATGTCCTTATTAGTTTTCACAAATGTTTTTCAAAACCGATAAAAATAGTAGCAATCTTCATTAAAAAGAATTTCCGCAAAATGAAGCTCAATTTTCGCCAGTGCCTTGGGGGGTTCTTTCATAAAGAATAATCTGGTAACATACTCCCTCCCCCCTTGGAGCTAATCTTGGCCTGGTTTCAGAATGGTTTTCATATTCTTGATTACAAATAACCTTTAACTTGTGAGAGAACAGTAAAATTCTTTCCGAACTCATTTCATTGTGTAAATTTAGAAATTTTATTTTCACATCATAATACAATTTTTGAACAATACTTCTAAATTAATCTAGCAACTGTTTTTAAATATATTTGTATAGGAGCAGAATATCATTCGCTTTTTAAAATAAAGCTTCATGTCACTTGTCGCAAGAAATATTTTGATAAGAAAAGTAAAAAATTAAAAATTAATTCATCAATTTTAGTATAAGGTTAAGTAGAAACAAAACATGGCTGGTAAAAATCCTTACCTCCTCCTCCGCCACCTGCTGCTGCAGCTGTAATAAATTAACAACAATTATGACATGAAAAGTAATTATTTTATAACAATACCTATCTAAGAAATGCAAAAACTCATTGCCTGATTTGTTACATTATATTTTAAAATGAAGATTTATGTAATGATAAATTCAATAAGATACATTTTTCACATAATATAAACCGCATACTGTTATTCTGTAAATAAAAACAAGTATAGAAAACATTTTAAGGGGGTGATTTTAAAATGAGGAATGAAGTTAAATACATGTCGAATTAGGATCACTGCAACCAAAAACAATGTTAATTTTATGATATTTGAGTCGTTTAAGAACATTTTATGGGAAGAATACAGTATAAATAATTAATGAAAGGAAAATAAAATATAACGAGATGAATTATTGTAGAAAATATCCTTTAATATATAAGAATGAAAAGAAAATTCTTAAAACTCACATGAAGCTGCTGCACCTATATTAGTATAAAAGAAAACTTATCTTAATTTGCATTTATACAGGTATAAGAAAATATAAAAGAAACTAATTTTTAAGCTATTATTTGGTTAGTGTTGTGCTCTACTTAACCTCTTAACAATGGTAACATTTGGTATTATTGTTTTATAAATAGAGAAAAATGGTTCTTATATGACTTTTTTCTCTGACAAATTTTTTTAAGCGAATAGATTCACTTTCAAACCTCTTTTTAACAATTTTTTTTCATTTATTATCGCTACTTCAGGAGTGTACTAGACACAAGACAAAGAATTTTACAAAGAAATGTTATCTCCTCGTTTTATTTAACACATTACAATTTATCATCTTACAAATATAATTCATAAGCTATTTACTTAAAATTTTCACAATGCCTCAAATAACTGTACTAATGAGTTACATAGATATATATTCAAAATTTTACTCACCTCCTCCTCCTCCGTAACCTATATAAAATATTTAAAAATTAGTTTTTTGTATAACTCATATATTTTACTCAATGTAATTATAAGAGAAAAAGCAATAAAAATTTGTTTTTAATAGTATTTTATACATTAATATTTTTAGCATATTTTTCAATGTTGATTTAAACCTAACACATTTATCTGAATTCTTCTCGTAAGAATACACAAATCATGGAATATGGAGCAAAATCAAAAATAATGAAAGATACACATATTGGAAATATCTTCCTGATATTGGTAAATATAACCCATACGTTAATATTACCTTTTATTTAGTTCTACTTTATTTAATTGAAGAGGACCAACTTTTAAAAGAATAGATTAAACGTAATATCTTTTTTAACTTGTCAGCTTCATATACTAGCCGTAAGATCAAACATCAAATAAAATGAAGGTACGACTTTTTTCATTGGTGTCTAATATGTTCTGCTATCAGAATAAAATGTACTTATAAGTATTTAAACGTTTTCAACAAATGAAAAATCGATTACATTTAAGCTATGAACAGTTGAATTATTCTTCAGTATTTTATGTAATATTACAAGATAAAAATATCAAAGTACCATTATTTTGTGAAGAATAAAAAAGTTCGAATGAAATATGTGTCAAAGAATTTAATTTGGAAACAATATGTGTCTTGTAAACAAAAACTAATTATTAACATCTTGTCGAAATTTCTATACGACTAACAAACGAATTTAAATAGAAAGACTGATAATTCTATTCTTGGATGCCTTACTTTAGAATGATATAAAATTATTTTCCTTGATATACATTTTAATTATATACAAAGGAGAGAGAGAGAGAGATAAATTAAACACTCACCTCCCCATCTGTAATCAGCTGTTTATGAAAAATAAAATAAAATGTTATCAAACCATATTGAAAAAGAAAAAAACTTAAAGCAGAACATGATAAATTTATCAAAAAAATTCGCTTGATGCAAATGAAACATAAAATTATCATTTTAAAAGTGTTAGTAACAACAACTCGTAATACGTTATGTACATAAAGAGTTATCCCCATTTTCTAACATAAATTGCTTAGCAATTTCTAATCCCAAAACTTCCAATATGCATAATAAGATATTAAAGCAAATTTTCAAAAGAACGCTTCATATTATAAAAAAAAAATTTTATGGTGAAATAATGTGTAAGGAAAACACATGAGAATATATCAAAAAGAAATGGATTTTAAAACAATTGAATCGACATTATATTTTTACGGCTTATGTACTACGATGCCACTTAAATTCGCATACGCAGTAAAGGAATAACACCTTAAAAGATAAAGAGCACGATAAAAAGACCAAAACTAATTATTCAATTTCTTGAAATAGAGTTTTGCTTAGAACTTAATAAAAGAACGTTGGCACTTGAATTAATATTAAAAAAATGGAAAAAAATAACGAAATTCTAATCTTTACTAAGAATCAAACTAAATTAAAAATATATAGAAAAAAAAACATAAATGTTTTTAATACTCACTGCTACATTCCATAACAGGTCCGTGCATGTTATTTAAATTTTTGTTTTTAAAAATCAAAAGTAACTACTTAATACAAGCATGAATACAAATATTACACACATTATATCGTTTTAAAAATGCAAAAGCAACAGTTTCTTCCAATTCGGTAAAATTTAAATTTTAAATATTGCGCATGAGTTATAAATTTGAATATTGCATGAGTTGTGTATGTTTCGAAATACGCAACACACTGGCAATGAATAGTACCTCACCGTACCTACAAATACAAAACCTGTTTTAAGAAAAGCTTAAAAGTATGTTTTATGTAATTAAATTATTTAATACGCGTGTAAATGAAAGCAAGCCATAGAAAACAACCATTATTTACTAAGACATTCTTCAGTGCGCTGATGATGATTTTCTAAACTTAAAGATTACTAAACTCAAAAGAAATTTTTTCGAATGACCCAAAAATATCAATTTCTATAAAAAACAAGGAATTAAACTCTTTTCCTGGACTAATGAATTGTTACGCAATAATTGAGTATTCTAGGGTTGGCTCTCTGTGCACTGTGGAAATGCACCCAAGCTTGCCATTCCTTTTTACTTTTGATTATATCTAGGATTTATATTCCAAACCTATTAAATCGTTCTAATTAGCTTGTTTTTTAGTATTCTCTTAATAGTAACAGATCATTTTGATTTTCTAGAATTTTAAAGGAAACTACACGATATGTGTATTCGAATTCTCGACAAGAAATAATACGTTAGTGTGTTGTTTGAAAATCAAACTGTATTTATATAACACAAAAAAATACAATAATCAATAAGGTCTATTTAACGATCTGTCATCTCAATTCATTGTATATTGTCATTTTTAAACAATACTTCATTAAATACTAATAATCCAAACCTGAGCCAATGCGACATCGACCTATTGCTGAAAGGCATGAATATATTCAGTAAAGAGACGAAATATCATAAGTGAAAATAGAAACTGCATTCTCGTTTGAGTGCTTAAAACATGGTTTTACCTCAATGACTTCATTTTAAATATAGTTTAATTCTTAAGACAATTAGTCTTATAACTCAGTTAGAAGGAGTTGATGGTCTTCCGGAATATAATTGGAGTTTTTGCATTATGATTTATAAGATACAATAAAACAATTAATTTTGTACCTACCACTATCTCTCCAATGAGGGCCATGACCTGTTTCATAAGAAAACATCAATTAGAATTTAATAAAGCAATACTATAACAAAAAAAATTTAATATTTAAATAAATAGCATCCCTTTTTTTCCGTAATTGGTCTTTTGAAATTTAATTATCAATTAAAAAATAATTTGCAATCTCAATTATGATGTAACTTGAATACTTTTCACACGCAAATTTTACAAAATATAAAAAATACCCAAATATAATAAGATGCATATTAACATTAATTAGTGTGATAGCAATAAAAAACTTTCTAATTTAATAATTTTACGCAGAAAATTTCAATATAACTCTTCGAACAAATAAATATGCCCTCAAAAATATAAAAGTATAGGGATATAACACAGGTGTTCGGTGTGCAACGAATTGACATAAGCCAATCTGTCGTCTTCTCCTACGCATAAGGATGGAAAACCGAATAAACATATTTTTGTCAAATGACCAATTATACTAGCAATTGTTTGAATTCAAAATGAGTAAAATCGCTTATTTTGACAATAAAAGTTACTTAAATTATAGTTTCAAATACTCACCCCAACCTGGATGTCCATAACCTGTTCGAAAACAAAAGAAATGTAAGTTCATTTATCACATTTAATTCACAAAAATATATCGAATATATTCAAAATTTTTAATGGGCTAAACATTCGTCAAAGAAGGTTATTATTAAATTTCGCAAATACATTTCAAAACCGATAAAAAAAGTAGCAATCTTCATTAAAAAGAATTTAAGTGAAACGAAGCCCAATTTTCGACAATGCCTTGTGGGGTTCTTTCATAAAGAATAATCTGGTATCATTTGTACCTTCCTAACCGCTAATCTTGACCTGGATTCTTAGTGTTATTCGCGCGTATTCTTCGTTGCAAATAACCTTTAAATTATTAGAGAAGAGAAAAATTCTTTCCGAACTCATTTAATTGTGTGTGTAAAATGCGGAATTATATTTTCGCATGATAATAAAATTTTTGAATAGTACTTCTAAATTAATCAAGCAATTGTTTTTAAATATATTTTTATAGGAGCAGAATATCATTCGTTGTTTTAAAAATAAAGGATCATGTCACTTGTCGCAAGAAATATTTTAATAAGAGAAGTAAAAAATTAAAAATTAATTCATCAATTTTAGTATAAGGTTAAATAGAAACAAAACATGGTAGAAATCCTTACCTCCTCCGCCGCCACCTGCTGCTGCAGCTGTAATAAATTAACAACAATTATGACATGGAAGGTAATCATTTTATAACAATACCTATCTAAAAAATGCAAAAACTTATTGCTTGATTTGTTTCCTTATATTTTAAAACGAAGAGTTATGTAACAACAAATTCAATAAGAAACATTTTTCAAATAATATATACCGTTTACTGTTATTCTGTAAATAAAAACAAGTATAGAAAACATTTTAAGGGGGTGATTTTAAAATGAGGAATGAAGTTAAATACATAAGTCCACAAAGGATCACTGCTACCAACAACAATTTCAATTCTATGATATTTCTGTCGTTTAAGTAATTTTTATGGGAAGAATAACAGTATCAATTATTCATGAATAGAAAATAGAAATAAAAAGTTGAATTACTGTTGAAAAAAACTTGTAATTTATAAAAATGAAAAAGAAAATTTTTAAAACTCACATGAAGCTGCTGCACCTATATCATAAAAGAAAAGAAAATTTAACTTCTTTTGCATTCATATATGTCAAAAAAAACTAATTTTTAAGCCACCATTTGATTTGTTTTTGCTGTATTTAACTTCTACACAATGGTAAATTTAGGTACTTTGTTTGGTACATAGACAAAAATGGTTCTTGCATGACTTTTTTCTCAGCCAAACTCTTTAAACGAAAAAAAGATTTCAAACATCTTTTTAACAAATGTTTCCATTTATCAACACTTCTTCATGAGTTTACTCGACACAATAAAAAATGGTTACACAAACGTAAAACAAAACCTCATTTAATGAAAGACATTACAAATTATCATTTTAGAAATCTGATTAATAAACCATTTACCTATAGATTTAAAATTGTCTCAAATAACTGTATTAATTTGTGAGAAAAATATATATATTGAAAATTTTACTCACCTCCTCCTCCTCCGTAACCTACATAAAATATGTAAAAATTACTTTTTTGTATCACTCATATATTTTTATCAATGTAATTGTCAGGGAAACAGCAATAAAAAATTTGTTTTTAGTCGTACTACACACTTTTTTAAAATATTTATTTCATTTTAAGCAAACTGGATTTAAACAA
>BMAV01018196.1:18180-33988 GCA_019973955.1 Trichonephila inaurata madagascariensis
TACTTAAACATATTCAATAAAAGAAAGATCGATTTCACACAAATTATGAACTGTTCAATTATTCTTCAGTATTTTCTGTAATATTACCAGAATAGATTTACCAGACTACCGTTATTTTGAAAAGAATTAAGAAAACAAGTGAAATATGAGCAAAAGAATATATTTTAGAAAATATATGCGTCTTGTGAACCAAATTTAATTATTAACATCTCGCCGAAAATTCTATGACTAACAAACGAATTTAAATCGAAAGACAGATAATTCTACTGTTCGATGCCCTACTTTGGAATAACACAAAATTATTTTACTTAATTTACATTTTATGTACAAACAAAGAAGAGAGAGAAATTAAACACTCACCTCCCCATCTGTAATCAGCTGTTTCTGAAAAATAAAATAAGATGTTATCAAACAATATTGGAAAAGTAAAAATACTTAAACTTAAAAGTAGCATGCATAAATTTATCAAAATATTCCATGATGCAAATCAATAATGAAATTATCATTTGAAATCTTTTATTAACAATTACTTTATAATATGTTATGTAGATAAAGTGTTATCCCTATCATCTAATATAAATCAATTAACTATTTTCAACCATTATTTAATGCACGTAATAAAAGATATTAAAGCAATTTTTCAAAGGTGCTTTACGATATGTATAATTTTTTACGTAAAATAGTGTGTAGGGACACACATGATAATTTATCAAAAACAAATGGATTTTAAAACAGTATAATCTAAGTTATATTTATATGGGATACGTACGGTTCCACCTGAAATTTGTATACTGAGTAAACGAGCACGGTATATAGACCGATACTGATTATTCAATCTGTAGAAGTAATGCTTTGCTTAGGATTTAATCAAAGAACACTTAAATTCAAAATTGATATTAAAAGAATTGCAAAAAAATACCGAGATTTTTTCTTCGAGATAAATGAGCAATTTTTTAAGAATATATAAGAAAAAATGACAAAACTTTTCTAATACAGACCGCTATGTTTCACATCTGGTCCATGCATGTCACCTAAATTTTGTTTTTAAAAAGGAAAATAAATAATTAATACATGTACTAATACAAATATTACTCACTTTATATCATTTTTTAACATCAAAACAATTGTTTTTACATTCTATATACACTCATGTCTAAAATTATGGTCACAAATATAAAATCTGTTAAAACTGATGAGCTATTCAGTGGGTTGTCACGAAATTTGGCCCAGAGAAATGTTACAATGTAAGTTAGAATATAGGGAGATTTTAATTTTGAATTAAGATAACGGTTTTATCAAAAGAAGGAAAAATCATGAACTAGACATAAGGCTTTTCACTCGGGAAAATCTGTCTTATATGGAGTGTGACCACTGTGAATTGCCATATGCCTCACAACGAGCTGCCATACTTTTTATGAGGATGTCCATAAGTATCAGCAGCAAACAAAGGCATTCTTTTAAAATCGGGACTTATTCTCTAGGGGATCGGTCCTGGAAAGAGTGCTACTCTGAGAAATGGCTTTTTCTATACCGTCTCAAACATATTTAATAGAAATGTGATCTGGAGACCTCTACAGTCAACCATACGGCAAATATAAGCTATTTCATGAAATTCATCAATAACGTGAGTTCTGCGTTGTCGCGCACTATCGTCCATATAATTGTATTCCGGGTCCATAGCACCCATAAAAACCAAATCCAGGTTTCTAGGATCTCATCCCTATAGCGCTGTGAAATGACAGTACCTGCATGGAAAACGTAGATTGCCCAACATTATGCCACCACACACAAGGTTTTCTTTGCCACCAAAACTGTCGATTTCTGTTACGTAGGAGGCATGGCAGTGAGCTCCAATTTCTCTCTGGGTGAAGACTCGATGAGAACCACGTTGTCTGGTAAATTTCGTTTCATAACTGAAAAGAACGTACATACATTCATGTGGTATCTGATCCTGAGGTTTTCAGTTCAACAATATCCGTTCGTTCCTGCTGGATGCAGTGAAAAAGACCAGAGTGGACGCCCGGTGCGCAGGTCAACCTATGCAAGATGGCTGAAGACTATTTGCCAAGAAATTCTTCTACCAGGCACAACAGCAAGGTCACGAGCAAGCTGAAAAACCGTTGTCCGCCTATGTCTTCGGGCGCTAAATTTGCAGTAGAGATCCTGTGCAGATGTCGATGCTCTCTCCGACCTGGGCTGGCCTTACTGCTGACAATACTACTTATTTGGAATTGATTCAATAACCGGAAGACCACTTTCGGGCCACTTGTAACCATCGCGCCACCTCCGCTTGAGACTGGCCAGCTTCAAACCTGCCGATGGCTCTCCATCTCAAGAAATTATTTAAACGCTTAAAATAAGTCAGTTTCACTACAAACAGACTAACATTGTTGTGTTAATGTAATATTCATAAAACTGGAGAAAAATTTCCATATGCGTGAGAGGTCTAAATCCAGTAAATCTGTAAAAACTGAAGCGAAACAATATCTTTTCCTAAACTGTGAAAGTTGATATAGTACTACCCATTCTTCAAAATAAATAAAATACAAATTCCATCAGTTTTTCTTAAGGCAATTTAAAATGTTGACGAAACACATGGTTGCGACCTTAATTTTGGACATGAGTATAAATTGACTTTGAATATCACATGGACTTTTGGATTGTAGAATAAATGGATTGAAAAAATTAATACGCATCGTATTGGCTAAAAATAGTACTGAGATTTTACTAGAAATACAATTCCATTACGAGAAAAGATAAAAAACAGCTTTTATGTAATAATATTACCCAATACGCATTGATCGAACACCATGAATAACATCATTTATACACTTGGGATATTCTCAGTGCGGTGATGTTAATATACTAAACCTACAAATTATTAAACTCGGAATGCAACTTTATTTCGAATAATGTAAAAATATTAGTCTCTATAATTAGTGGTATGTATCAAATTTACTTTTCATAAGCTAACTAATTGTTAAGATAAAATCGAATATTCGAATGTTTGGACAGTGTACTGTGGAATTGCACCCAAAATATCGATGATTTTCACATTAAAATATATCTAAGAATTATGTTGTACATCTAACAAATCAATTTGTCTCTTTTAATAGTAACACATCATTTTGATTCACTAGAAAGGCTTGGGAAATTACAAAATATATTTATTCAAATTCTCAAAAAGAAATGAAACGTCGTTAATGTTCGAAAATTAAAATATATTTGAAAATATATAAATTTGAATCATCAATAGCGTTTATTTAATTGTCCTTCATACCATTTTTAAAAAATTATTATGCAAATAATGATTTATTAAAAATTACTATTCTCAATGTGTGCTCTAATGGGACATTGGTTTATTTCCGAGAACCATAAATATTCAGTACAGAATGGAAATATCAAAAATAAAAATGAAAAACGCTTTCTCGCGTTTTAATGCTAAAAGCATTGTTTTACAGAAACAACTTCAATTTAAATACATTTTTATTCTTAAGATCACTAATTTTATGGTTTAAATAAATAATTTGCTGCTTATCTGGAGCATGTTTGGAATTTTTGCGTTAAAATTTATATAAGGTATAACAACGATTTATAAAATTTATAAGGTACGATAAAACGATTATTTTTGTACGTACCGCTAGATCTCCAATGACCTGTTTTACCAAGAAACAAAAAATTAATTAGTAATTTATACAAAATTTTATAACGAAAAACTTTTATTATTTAATCTAGTGACGTCCAGCATTTATTTAATCTAGTAATCTAATGTTTTTATGTAATGACTAATGATAGTATCAATTGCTTTGAGTTCAAAAGGAGTAAAATCCCACATTATGTGGATATATATTATATAAAATTAAAATTATATCTTAAAATGCTCAACCCAACCATGATGTCCATAGCCTGTTATGAAACCAAAAGAAATGCAAGTTCATTTATCACATTTTATTCATACAAGTATTTCAAATATATTATGAAATTTTAAATCTTTAAATGAGGAGGATAAAGCGTCTTTATTAATTTTCGCATTTTTCAAGACAGATCAAAATAACAATATAAATTAGAAAAAATATTTCAGAGAAACGAAGCTCAACTTTTGACAAATCATGTGGTTTTCCTTAATAAAGAATAATCAGGTAAATGTTTTTTTCACATTACAGCTGATTTTCCTTGATTCTAAATATCATTCGTATTCATGGTTAAAAATAACCCTCTATTGTGCGGGAGCTGTAAAATTCTTTCCGAACAAACTTCATTGTGTAAACTGAGGAATTTTATGTTCGCATGAGAATACACTTTTTAAGTAACACTCCTAAATATATCGTTTTTAAATACATTTATATCGGGGAAGAACATCATTCGCTTCTTTTTTAAAAGAAGTTTTATGTCACGTTTCGTAAGAAATGTTTTAATGAGAAAACTAAAAGTTTTGGCAATCATTTGATCGTGTTTTTCCGCAATTCATCTTCAAAAATTTAATTTTTAATTAAAAAATAATTTACAAAATCAAACATGATGTATCTTCAATATTCTTTACGCGCAAATTTTACTGAACATAAAAAATGAGTATACATAATAAGAGGGACATTAACATTAATTGTTGATGGAAACAATAAACTGCTTTCTTATTTAATAATTTTACGCAGAAGAGTTCAATATAGTTCTTCAAACAAATAAATATGCTCGCAAATATATAAAAGTAAAGGAAGAGTAGAATTAAAACACGGGTGTTCGGTATGCTGCGAACTGACGTAAGCAAATTTGACGTCTTCTCCCATGCATAAGGATCTCTGAAGCTGAATAAACATATTTTTATATAACTAATGACAGTATCAATTGTTTTGAATTCAAAATGATTAAAATCTCAGGTTATATGAATACATATTATACAAAGTTAAAACAATACTTTCACAAATACTTACCCCAATCGGGATGTCCGTAACCTGTTTTGAAAAGAAAAGAAATGTTAGTTCATTTTGACATTAATTAATTCATTTACATTAAAACATTAATTTTGTCTTTAATTTAGACAAATATTTTGAATATATTACAAAATCTTAATTCGTTAAACATGCAAGATAAACCACCCTTATTTATTTTCGCAAGCATTTTTCAAAAACAGTTCAAAATAGTAATACACTTTATGAAAAAAATTTCAATGAAACAGCTCAATTTTCAAAAAACTCTTCTGATGTTGCTTTATAAAGAATAATCAGGTAACTTTTCTTTCCCCGTTAGAGCTAATTTTGGCTCTTATTCCAAATATCATTCACATTCATGATTAAAAATAACCCTCTCTTGAACGAGAGCTGAAAATTTTTTCCGAACTCATTTCATTGTGTAAACTGAAGAATCTTATGTTCGCAGGAGAATACACTTTTTGAATAATACTTCTTAACTAATCTAGCAACTCTTTTTAAATACATTTATATCGAAGTAGAATATTATTAACTTTTTTAAAAACTAGCTTTATCTCACATATCGTAAGAAATATTTTAATGAGAAAATTAAAAATTTTAGCAATTATTTCATCAATTTTAGCATGCGCTTAAGTAGAAACAAAACATGGATGTTAGAAATGCTCACCTCCACCGCCACCTCCTGCTGCTGCAGCTGTAACACGAATTAACAACAGTTATATATAATCACAACTTTCAGCAAAATTGTACAATTCTATGATATTTGTGTTGTTATGGGAAATTTTATGGAAATAATAAGAGCAGTATAAATAGTTACTGAATAGAAAATTAGATGTAACAAGATGAATTACTACAGAAAAAAAATGAATACATAAGAATGGAAAAGAAAATTTTCAAAACTCACATGAAGCTGCTGCACCTATATTTATAAAGGAAAAGAAAATTTATCTTATTTTTAAATCATTTAAGCAAAAGAATATATAAAAACAAATTCATTATTTAAGCCATCATTTAATTAATTTTATGATGTCATTAACGTCTTAACAATGTTTAATTTTGGTTACTCTTTAGTACATAAAGAAAAATGGTTCTTGAATGACTTTTTTTCTCTGTGACAAATTTTTTTTTAAGAAAAAAAGCTTCGAAACCTCATTTTTAAAAAAAATTTTCATTTATTATCGCTGTTTCAGGAGTTTTCTCGAAATAAAAACTAAACTTATCTAAAGAGATATTATCACTACATTTTGTTGAACGTATTACACTTCATCATTTCATAAATTTGATTAAGAAACTATTGACATACAATTTTAAAGGGCATAATTAATCACTTTCTTTCAAAGAATGAACCGATGACTCCGAAAATTGTATTAATTTGTGATAAATATATACATATTCGAAATTTTACTCACCTCCTCCTCCGCCTCCGTAACCTAGATAAATTATTTAAAAATTAGTTTTTCCTTTCACTCATATATTTTTATAAACATAATTATCAGGAAATATGCAATAAAAATGTTATTTTGTAATTGTATTATATGTTAATATTTTAAGCATTTTCAGCACTGTGTATTTCAATATCCCACTTATCTATATGCTTTTCGTAAAAATACATAAGTCGTGAAATATGAAGCGAAATCGAAAATAATGAAATAAAAAATTATACATCTATAGGAAATATCTCTTTCATGTTATTAGTAATTGTAGCCGTACATTAATATTTTTTTTTTACTTTATTCTATTTTATTTATTAGAAGAGAGCCAACTCATGAGAAAGGAAAGAGTATTCATATCAACTTTTTAAAATGTCTGTCTCATATAGAAACAATAAGATTAAAACGTCAAATTAAATAAAAGATCCAACTATTTCCATCAGTTTCTGATATGATCTGTTGTCAGAATAAAAATATTTGTGAGAATTTAAGCATATTCAACAAAGGAAAGAGTGAATTCACATAAACTGAAAACATTTGGATTATTCTTCAGTATTTCACGTAATATTTTCAGGATAAATTTACCAAACTACCGTAACTTGTAAGATATTACGAATAAAAAAGAACAAGTGGAATATGTTCCAAGGAATTCGATTTGGTAACAATAAGTGTCGTGAAAAAAATTAAACATCAACATTTAGTTGGAAATTTCATGAGTAACAAATGAATTTTAATTTAGAGACTGATAATTTAATATTTTGATGTCCTATTTCGGAATGATACAAAACAACTTTTCTCAATTTACATTTTAGTTATATATAAAAGAGAGAGAGAGAAAGTAAACACTCACCTCCCCATCTGTAATCAGCTGTTTATGAAAAATAAAATAAGATGTTATCAAACCAAATTGAAGAAGTAAAAATACTTAAAACGTAACATGAATAAATTTATCAAAAAATTCGCTGATAAAAATTAATAACAAATTTATCACTTGAAATGTTTTATTAACAACTACTCTATAATACGTTGAATAGACAAAGTTTTATTCTTATCATCCAACACAGTGCTTCTCAAACTTTCAATGTTTGTGACCCAATATTCAATCATAATTTTCGTGGCGCGCCCCCTTTACCCCCCTCCATAGAATAAAAATGTATTGTGAATTCAATAATAATATACTTTGACGATAAACCTACAATACGACTTTAACCTTTTAAGTACCATCGGCGTATATAAACGTCTCTCTCAGTGAGCACGTTAATTGCTAAGGACGTATATATACGTATTTCTAAAGCTTTTCTATGCACTGCTATCCATAAAATTATTCCGAAGGCTTCGGAATGCAATAAAAGGACCTTGACAGGGTTTTTGCGACGGATTTACTTGTTTCAGAGGGTTTGCTTTTATTTATTACTTTTCTACCTTCTGGCCCCCCCCCCTCAGGACACCACATACGCTCGCTTATGTGTTAAACGGTGGCATTGGGGAGCGAATCGCGTAATTTTTAATCGACATTTAAAGTATTAATTACGAACCGTTCAAGTTATCAAGAGAAATGAATGTTAATTTTTGTATATAATTTTAGATATGACAAGCCCATGGGGTCACTGGTAATTATTAAACCTATTCTTAACTTCGTATTGTTAAATTAATTATAAAATATATTGGGCAGCACTGATATATTTATAAGAGTATTATATCAGTATAAAAGTGTATTTTACTTTTATTATATCCGAATATATTTTGTTTGTTTACTTTCAATCAATTAATATTTTTTTGAAAATAATCTTTCGTTTTGGACTTTTCAATATGCTCACCCCCCCCCTTCGTAAGGTTATCACGCCCCCCTAGGAAGGCGCACCCCAGAGTTTGAGAAACGTTGATCTAACACAAATTGCTTAACAATTTCTAATCCCAAACTATTGTAATCATTACTCAATGTTCATAAAAAAGATTGTAAAGAAAATGTTCAAAAAGTTGCTGCATGATTTAAGAATTTAATTAGTATCGAGAAATCCAAATACTGCAATAATAGCATAATTCTACATACCATGTGTGACCATACCATATATATATATATATATATATATATATATATATATGCATAGAGAGAAAGAGACATTCTCACTTAATATATGTTTTAATTCTAATCTTAAATATTTCTTCTTTAAACCTGAATAAAACGAATATCATCTTTCTAGGCGCAAGGCTCATTTTATTTCGTACGTTGGAAGTGTTTAACAACCCTGTTCAAACGACATATTTATTTCCCATTCCTTGAAAAGGATTTTCTTCTTAAGTGCTTCTCTCAGTTTTTGGCTTTTTTCTTAAGCCACCTATGTACTTTCTTAAAATAATTACTATTTCCATTTATTTAGCATATGATTATAACATCCCTCTTATTCACCTCATTGTAATTCCCTACTTGAGGAAATATGAAGATCCTTTATCTTTTATTTTTCGAATTACATACATAGGGAATGGTCGTTAAAAATTGTCATTCTCTTAACATTTAAAATACATTAGTAAATTTGTTTTTCTACTTTACTTTTTTTTTTCGTCACGATTATTTCCAAAATTTATTAAATACGCATACATACATATGCATTTATTATAAATAAATTCGAAAAAAAATTTAAATTTCAAAATTTATGTACAATTTACGTTAAATTACAGTATAGCGTGTCATGATATGTCACAGTAATATATTAAATACATGCTTGTAAGTATATCATTTTAATGAAAATATGCTGTGAAACTTTATAAATTATTAATCCAAGAATTAAGGTTAACGGATGTTCTTAGTGTATGAAAATAAATCGAAATTTTTATAATACTCACCACTACGCTTGAGAATAGAGGCCTGAGTCTGATCTTTTTTTCCTTGAAAAGGAAATTTAAAAAATGTTAACTTCACAGACATATAAACAACTTATACACAGCAAAACTTCGGAAAAATATTTATGCCTGTAAAAATTTTTTTTTAAAATTCTCTTTGTATAAAATTGCTGATATAGATTCTTTTAAAACACACAACTGATATAGCACACGATTAATTACAAATTGTTTCTCTAAAAATTCTTCGCAATATTCAAAGCAGTCGACTCCCAATAATTCGAAAACGGAGGGACCAATGAAAAACTTTGAATTATCAAGAGGATAGGGAAAAACTCCCAAAATACACGAAAAGAATTCTTTTAACACATTTAAATGTGAAACTATGTAATAAAACAACAATTGTACATATGTATAAAATTATTTTAAAGTATTTTTAACATCACATATTATACAGTATAACTATTATACAGAAGTTAAAAGCCATGTATGTTAAAAGAATACATCTATGTATTAAAAACAATTATTATAAAAGAATACAGGCTGCACATAATTAATCTTTTTTGACAAAAAAATCTATCCAGGGTTCAGCCCACCCCATGCTTTATTTGGTGCCGCATGCATAAGTCAAGCAGATGATTCATAAATCGTCATGTCACTCCAACACAAAATACACAATCCTTCTCATCTCTTCTTCACCATAGCGGACCATCCTTTCTGAACACATGTGTAGCACACGTGTTAAATAAAAGACATGGACGGCTGATTGTCCGCTTGAAGAAAGCAAGCAATAAAATTGTATTTTTGCTTGAGGAACCGGGAAATACAAAGAAGGGATGGCAGACAGATGGTCATCAACAGAGGAAACAAAACATGTCAATTCCAGCCTGTTTGCTACAGGATTCTACATGATAGTGTGTGTTCGAATTGTCAAGATCTAAAACGCTAACTTCGAATTAAAGCTTGTTGTAATATGGCCAGCCACAGATTTTACTTCGAAATATTGAGTGTACCAAAACATATTGTTTTAGTTCGAAATATCAAGAGTTTTTCTAAGGGCTGAGCATATACTTCAAATTAGCGAGAGGTTCGTATTATCGAAGGTTTGAATTAGCGAGATTTGACTGTATTTAAATTTTCTAAGTATTAAAAACTAAATCTTACATTCTTATTAATTAGAATTCATATGATAGTTACCATTCTGATTTAATATTAGTTATTTGCAAACCATTTTTAGAACATTTATAGAGATATTTACCTTCTCTATAATTTTAAATAAATCTTATCACTGAATATAAATGAAGTAAGTACTATAATTTATAAAATTAAGCTTTACAATCTTAAAAGATACAGCAGGAATATGAAAAACAGCATTCGCTTAGTTTTAATTTTAAAACTCTACAGTGAGGAAGCAATGTACATTGTTGGCAAACAAGCGTCTAATGTACTTAACATAGTTTATGAACATGAAATAATCTTAACTCTTCTATTTCATTCTCGCGTTTTGGAAACAACGGTAACTAAAACTCTACAGCATTTGGTTAAATAATCGTTACAAAAATATTCGTTGATACAACTAAGTAATTCTAACGATTTCTTTATTTTTTTTTTTTCAAAATAATCTATTTCTTCTACACTTCATGTAGTTTTACTTCTATTACTGTTCATGTTGATATTAAACGAAGCTTACATTGTACGATAATTATTTTCTAAACTCATGCGCAACATACTTTTTACCGAAAACTTACATCGAAACCTAATTAACACTCAAAGATCAAAACAAAAATATTGTTAATCCATGGAATTGTTTTAAAATTCAAAATAATTGAAACTATAAATATAAATGCGGAAATATTTTAAAATAAATACTTTTTGCTCGTATACATATGGTGTTGTCATATCCCTACTAAAAAAATTGGATTTATAACTAGAGTACATCGATAGAATCATCCACATAAGCAAAATGAACGAATACAAATACTCATTCACAAGACCCGTTTTCAAGTCTGAATTTACTTCAGTGACACATATCTGATACCGCCACTACGTGAATTACTGAACTTATTCAACGAAACCAACAGTTGCGTGATCGTCCTATTTTTTTTCATATCTTTTACTGTACATTATTTCTACATAGTGTTTCCTTAAGGCTATGTATGATTTTTAGAAAACAACATTGAAGAAAAGTAGTTTACTATTTTCTCGCGTACATTTTACGTCACAAGAAAGAAAATAGAAAAAAACAGGATTCAAAGGAGGCTTGAAAAAGTAATTTATAAGAACAAATAATAATAACAATAAATATACTTACCAAAAAGTTTATAATATTCACCATGACGATAACCTGGTTTGAAAAATATAATCAATCAAAAGTGTACCATAATAGGTGTAAAATACATGTATCGGAATATAACTAGAATAATATTCTTGTTTTAGAGAGTTAAGAGATTCTTCTTGTTACAGATGCATTTTGAACAAAAATGCATTCATAAAAGGAGGAACAGATCTAACACAAATATATTATTCAACATCTCTTCATAAGCGCATTTTGGTAAATAACCTTTTACACAAGGCTTTTTTCTTCAGCTTACACATAAGTTTTAAGAAATGTAGTTTAAAGTTTAAATATAATGAAAGTTTATATATAACTGGTATCCCCTTTTTTATGTTAAAAAGAACAGCTTAATTGCTTTTTCAAATTTTCAGTCATGAAAGTATTATATGCATGTTATAATTTAGCCCAACAGGTTTTATGAATTAATGAAATAGAAAGAAATATTTTGCTGCATTCAACAATTGGTAAAGTTACTCCTAAAAATATTGAACTCTTGCATTAAGATTATAAATTAAATCATTTCAATAATAATGAACAGATTTTGTGTATAATATTTTTTGGTTTTTTTTAACTATTAAACTATTTGTTATTATTTTGTTTGTTAAGACTTGAAATCTTAATCATATACTTGACAAAAAGCAAGGAAATTTTCAAAAGAGTTAAAATTTATAAGGAAAAATTCATTTGGGGTATGTTTTAAGAAGTAAAAACAAAAAATTAAAAACCGAAAATAAAATATATTTATATTAAAACATGGTAATACAATCATATTTAGAAAACCCTATATATAAAAATTTGATTCAAAATAACAAACAAAAATATGCAAAAATGATTAAATTTACAATATTTAGGAAATCGAACAATATTACTCAGAAATTAATTTTAACGTTTTTTCATTAAAACTTTTTAACTAGTTTGAAAATATTTAATATGTATAAAATGTAAGAGATTTGATTAGAAATTATTTAACTTTGGGATATTCTGCACTTAATTAGTTATAATTTAAAAAATTCTGGGAAACTGATTAAGACAATATAAAATTTGTTGTATAATTTTGTTTTGCCAAGAAAAAATACAAGTGCATAAATGTTTTTGTTTTTTATAAATTTTACATAAAAGTATTTTTCATTTTATCTCTTTTTCATATTATAACTACATTTGCATCTTTATTTTTCTAAGCATCCCATTTTATTGGAAAGGAAATCTACAAAATAGATCTGAAATAGTAACTAAAGTATATTATACTTGTTGATTCAAAATTTATTTAAGTTTGAAAAAGATTTTAGTAAATGAGTTAAAACTTACATGGGACTACTGAACCTGAGATTGAATGAAAATAGATAAAAATTAATTGTTTTGTTATTAAGTAAATGGTAAAGGATTTTTTTCATGTACGTCCACTGATTATGTTTCCTTATAATTGCATTTTTTTATGAAAAAATTATTATAATTAATAAAACAATTTTAAAATGATCATCGATTCGCTCTATTTAAGATCAAGAATTTGCTTTAAAAGGTGTACTGATCATAAAAGTTTGAAATATCAGAAAAAATTCAACTAATTTTTTTAAAAAATTTAAAGTATATAGTTTTTTATATTAAAAAACATAGCTATTTTGTATCGGTGATAAAGAAAATTTAAATCTGAAAGAAAGAAACTGGATGGTCACTTTACTTCATCCTAAGAATGTGACTTTTTTTCAATTAAAAACATATTTATAAGGTAATACAAATAGTATACAGAATCAATTATTATAAAAGTAGAATGAAAGAAGTGATAACTGGATTTTAGTGCATGCACATATTATAACACAGTACAAAATAAAAATCTTTTTTTTAATGCTAAAATGGAAAACTGTTATATTAAATAAATAAACTTCTTTAAAAAATTAGTTTAATTAATATAGATCCTAATCGTTATTAATTTAAAATTCTAAAACTAAAAGTTAAATCGTACAATACTCGAAAAACAAATACGAAAAAACGATCATTATAATAATTTCCCAACACCAAGAAAGACTTTAGTTAGATAAACGAAATTTGGTAGGCTTGTTTATATATATGAAAGATGACATCGATTCAAATTCCACGCTTAAGTGTGGCGCTGGTAGTGCCACTCAGAACTTGCACAAATCAGGCTTGCTTTAGAGTGCTGTAAAGTTCGTGAGCGTTATTTTTCTGTGAAATTTGACGTATTGAGTTGACGTTAGCCAAGAATACCTTTAACGACGAAGAAACCATTATCAACAGCTCACTGAGTTTGAACGAGGTCGTGTAATAGGGCTAAGAGAAGGTGGATTTTCTTTCCGCACTGTTGCAGAAATACTTAGCCGGAATGTATTCACTGTGCATGATTGTTAGGAGTAGAGGTCAAGGGATGGTACTGCCTCAAGAAGTCCAGTTTCCAGGCGGCCACGCGGAACTACTGAGAGGGAACTCTACCGTATTCGGCGTACGGCTGTAGCGCATATTACAGATTTTGCGACAGAAATTCGAGCTTCAGTTGGTACCGCAGTGACATAACGAACTATTAGAAATTGGTTACTTCAAGGACAGCTCCGAGCCAGGCGCCCTATAGCGTGTATTCCATAGACTCCAAGCTATTGCCGTTTGCGATGCCAGCGGTGTTCAGCCAGAGCTCATTGGAGGAAGGCAATCTGTTGCGTTTTCTGATGTAAGCAGGTTCTGCTTTGATGCCAGTGATGGCCGTGTGTTGGTCAGAAGGAGGTCAAGGGAACGCTTGCAACCAAACTGTCTGCGGCCTAGACAAACTGGGCCTACACCTGGGGTCATGATCTGGGGAGAAATTACCTATGAAAGCAGGAGCACTCTCCCAAACACCCTGACTGCAAATGTGTACGTCAGTCTGATAACTCGAACCTATAGTATTGCCATTCATGAACAACAGTCAAGGGGGAGTTTCCAACAGGATAACGCTCACACACCATTGCTGTAACGCAAGGAGTGTTGACATATTACCTTGGCTTGCGAGATCACCAGATCTATCTCCAATTGAGCACGTATGGGATATCATTGAATGACAATTCCAGGATCATCCACAACGAGCACTGGCCGTCCCAGTATTGATACAATAAGTACAACAAGCACGGGACTCTATACCTCAAAGGAAGATTCAGCACCAGTATGATTAATGCATGCAAGCTTCTAGGTTTGCTTCCAAAATTCTGGAGGTTACACCGGCTATTAATGTAAAAGCTTCTTACATTTGAATTGCATTTTCTTGAGCTTAAATTAACTTGTGATCTTGGAAAATTCAATCAATTAAACATGTTAACTTAACTGTTGCATAATTGCATTGTCCAAATTTCATTCCTCTACAATATTTTTTTTCTATATGTTGAAATTTTTTTCCCATCAGAGTATATATAAATTAATATAATTATTATAGTAAATAATTTTTTATTGAATTCATAAGAACTGCTTCCCGAATAATTTCTATATTTACAAACATGCATTATAAACCAAAATCACCAAATAAAGTAATCAAGGGAGTAATCAATTTCCAGAAAAAAAATCCATCCTTTCAGAAATTTATTCATTAAAGGAAAAAATATATTATGCTTCACGAGAGACTAATGAATAAATTTCAGTGTATTTTCAGATATGCTATGTTACTTCAAACATTAGGATGCTTGAAGTCTTTGTGAATTTTCCAAGTCTTCATATTAAGATTCAATTTTTTTATTACAAACAATGTTGAAAAAAAAACTTAATAGAATAAAGAAATACTTTTTAACTTACCTTCCGTCTTGTAATCCACTATTCAAAGTAAAAAATTACGATTTTTATTAAATAATACACAATTTCAATACTTCTTAATATGCATATTAATATAGTTTTAAAAGATTTAATAACATAAAGAGGCAATAATTTTGTAACTAAATAATTAATTTTGATAAATTTATACATCCAATTATTTTATTAAGTAAAACATGAATAGAATGATAGGATATTCATAAGTTAAAAAAATGAAATATCAACACGACGACGTCTTACGACAACACATGTTAAGATTAATAACAAATTTAAATAAATCATAAGTACAATGAATTTATGATGAATCTTTCTATAAAATCTTATTTACTGCAAAAATACATTTTACTATTTAATTTATGCACAGCTTAAATTTATTTCAGAAGATATAATTATTTCATTACTCATTATATAACTTATATAAGGACACGCAAATTCTTAATTTAAGATATGAATTCTCAAGAAACAGAAAGAATTTGCAATACTAACCACTACGTTTAAAAGTAGCATGA